>JABTXL010021554.1:7613614-7654254 GCA_025134845.1 Neodon shergylaensis
TTCCCAATTTTCTGAGAAATTGCCACACTGACCTCCAGAGGGGTTGTAAATTGGGAGCATGGGGAACTTGGAGGAAGGTTCAAGTGGAGAGGAGAGAGACACTGAGGGGAGCAGAGAAAAATGTAGAGCTCAATTAAAAACTAATAAAAATACATTTAATTAAGAGCCTATATTTAAAAACAACATTAAGATAGGGTTACCCTCTAGTTTGGTCTCATCGTTTCACAAGAAAATATGCTAAAGGTTAGAGAAACCAGTGATTTCTCCCAGATGACAAAATTTGTACTGCTAAAACTTACTTGAGATTCCACTTTCCCACCTTGTAACAGTCATTATGGTGGTTTTCTGGGTTAAATATTTCCTGAAACATTAGTTTTATTGTTTATCTGT
The DNA here is from genome assembly GCA_025134845.1 of Neodon shergylaensis. NCBI lineage: Eukaryota > Metazoa > Chordata > Mammalia > Rodentia > Cricetidae > Neodon > Neodon shergylaensis. Next base: position 7,614,005 of record JABTXL010021554.1, read on the forward strand.
GATGGTCCAGTACAAGTATAGGTCTTAGAAAATAGTAACAAGCACTACTAACTAATTTAGTATAAAGAGGTGAAAAGTGTTCCGGTCAGCTGTTTCTGTGTTCTTTCAAATTACTTGCTGACCCACGGAGCTAATGAGGACAGAGAAGTTTGCCAAACCTTCTTTGTTAAGGTCTAATGTCGAGTTGAGATGTTTTCTTCTGAACATTGACAAATTGCTCTGAATTCTTGAATTCACACAGCATTTTTGTTTCTAGAACACATTAGGTCTCTTGCTCCCAAATAATTTACCCTAGAGAATAATAATGGTTCAGTTAATAAGTGGGGATATAAATCTTGCAAAGACTATAGAAGTAATAGATCTAAGAAGGAAAAAAATACATACAAGAATGATAAGTTCTAATTTAAAAAACTGGTAGGAATGTTAAAACTAAATTTTAGGATACAATAATATTCTAATTAGGACTCTATTTTTATGTGATGCCAAAACCATTGAAGGTAACATAAAACAATGCATTGATTTTTAGAGATCTACTGCTATAAAAAGTATTATTATATTTGCCTATGACATAATTTATTCACATACCGGATAATAGCAACCAAATCACATTACATTCATAAATCAATGTAGACACAAAAGGAGCTTGACAAAAGACAGTGTATGAAGAAGTAATGGATGTTAATCATTTATGAGACCATGTTGTTGTTATCAACACAGATGTAAATGAATATGCTGTAAATATGTGTGTATTCTGGGTACAATTAAATTTTTAAAACAATATTTCATAGGGAAAATATTCATACTTAAACAAACTCTTTCTTCTCTTTATGTTCTTCATCTAAAATTAGGTCTATTTATCTAGCATTATAACACACAAATAGTGTGCCTATTTATCTAGACACACTAAAAAAGAGAATACACAGAAAGTGCTTTTTCTTTTTAAACAGAGGACAGAATATAAAACTAGCAATAACATTTATGATGCCAGACTAAATTCCTTGGATATTTACTGTAATGAAAATCTGAGGATAAGAAGCATATTACTTACATTTCCGAGGCTACAACAAAACACTTTAAGGAAGAAAGAAAGACTGATTGTGATTTAAAGTAGAGTCCATAATCCTGGGGAAGACATAGAAAGAGGACTATGAAGTCATCATGGCAATGAGACAGCATGGAGATCACAGTTCATCCACACCTGAGAACAAAGACAGAGAAGTGGAGAAGGACTATAACTATGAAACCCTGCCCCTGATGATGTACTTCTAGCAAGGCTCCACCTCTCAGGATTTCATAAAGTCACCAAACAGCAACACCAACAGGGACCAAATGTTCAAACATGAGCGTGTACGGAAAGCCTGGAAGAATTAAATTTGTAAGAAGAAATAAAGACAGAGAGAGACAGGGACAGAGAGAGTTTTCCTGCCTCAGATTGGGACAAATATGGAAACCCACAGCCAGGTATTAAACAGAAAATGAAATCTTGGAACACTCAGCACTAAATGGATGTCTCTACTAAATTCCTCCTCTCAAAGCTCAGAAAACCCAAGCAGAAGATAAGGTGGAAAGAGTGTAAAAGCCAGAGGAGATGGAGGACACCAAGAAATTCTCTAACAATGGCTGAGCAAGACACTGATCTATGGGAAAACAGAATGCTATTAAGAATTAATTTTTGTTATGCTCCTTTAGCAGAAAAACCAAGATATTGTCAAAACTATTGGCTGTTCTCTATAACAGTGTTTTTAAAAAACTATTTAGATGATAGTACATTTCTCATTTTTCAAACCTGTACTTTACACTCCTGAGATTTTTGTAGTGGTGATAAGTTTTAACTTGGCTTTCAGTCAAACAACAAAGTGGATACTACACACCTGCATTACATGTACTAGTGAAAATGGCTTCTTTGACATTTTAAAATAGTGAATTTAGCTATCTCTCTCATTAACCTTTCTACTAATTTCATCAGTAATTAATGTAATATTCATTTAAATTATAAACAGCTTAAATTCAGCCATAATCAGAAACTAAATTGAAGCAGTAATTAAGAGTTTCCACACAAAGAAGGTCATGGAACCAGATGGATTCTTCCGCTGTCTGTGTGGCCAGCCTCCAGCAGCACAGGACTTGAAGAAAATCCATGAAGTCAGCATACGTGACTTTTTAATCTGAGGGGGCTAAGGGAAGATACACTCACACACTCTCTTTCCCTGACAGCTTGTACACCTCAACAAAACCCTTCAGGCAATATAGAAATTACAATATGGTCACATTCTATTTTTCAGGTGAATGATTATAATGGACACAAGTTAAAGCAGCATGCTTTCCATGTCCCTTACACGGTTAAACATTTTATGTATTACAGGTAAAAAACAAGTTGTTCTGAGAATCCAAGTACATTCATATCCAAGCAACTTGTTATATATTAACAGAGTGTAAGAACGCAAGGTTTTCAGCTCACCCAGTTGTTTTACTGACAGGCTGCATTTCTTGGTTGCAAAGAAAGGACCAATCATTTTATTACTTACCTTGGAAGGTAATCTTATAAAGAATCTTAAGAGAATTGCAAACCCAAACTTCTATACATGAAAAAAAAATCAATCTGCTCTAATTTAAATCTTTAGGATACATACTGATTCATCAATAGATTTTTATATCATGAGACTGAGGGCAGAAATAGGTACAAGGAATTAATCATCATCTTTGATCGCCAACCAATCCTCACCAAAAATGGACATCAGATAGTAATATAATGCTTCACTATGGTACATTTCAAAATCTGTGAACACATCTCCCAACATTAAGATTCTGTTTGGGCTACTGAAACTCACTTGTTTTCCTTAATCATTTACCTAAGCCACAATCTGTATGGCTCATCAATAGAAACTCATGTGTTCTAGCTGTGCAACATTTCCTTGTTTTTTTTTTTTTTCCTCTAAAGCCACTATTTTACTAGAAGCAGGACAACATTTTATCCTACCTTTACCTATACTATTTTTTATACTAAACTAATCTCTATCATAATACCTTACTATAGTTATTAAAAACCCTCAATCATCAAAATCCTATTTAAACTAATAGTATTATTGCATAAAAATCATTGCTTCGATTAAACAGTGCAGATTTGGAGGAAATCATCTTCATTATAATCCACAGGTAAAAATGCACAGTAGAATGGAATGCTTTCGTGAGATAAACACACTGCATTAAAGGCAGTAGAGACTGCCCCACACCCATTGACTCTCTGCCAGATACCATAGAAATATGGTAGCAGCAAACATGTAAAGGTCCATTGGAAACGGAAGACATTCTAGAATCTACGGTTTTGGGGCCTTTCTTATCAGGTATTTGCTAATCAGGGAATTTCCTCCTGGTGGGCTGACACCTAAAACTTCAATTGAAACCTGTTCTCCTGATATGGCCACCAGCATGAGTCACTGTTAATTCTACCAGATTTGTAATCCTAGTAAATATCAAACACTTTCATCAAATATAAGTATTAAGTGTACTTTCAAACTCATTTTACAAAGCCAATATTATCCTGATACTCAAACAGGTAAGGGCATAACATAAAGAGAAAACCATGGTACAAATTTCTTGATGAACAAATGTAAAAACACTTAATAAATTATTTTCAATCTGAACTCAAGAACATATTAAGATCATATATCACAACTATGTTGAATTTATATAAGGGATGCAAGATTGGTTCAACACAGACAACTTGATAATAATAAATAAAATAATACAAAATATAGACCTAAAGATATGAACCATATGATCATCTCAAAAAAACACAGAAAAGGCATTTGACAAATTTCAATATTCCTTTCATCATATAAATTCTGAAGAAGTTAAGAATAAAAGGGATTTATCAGAACATGCAAAACTATATTCAACATTAAATAAGGTAAAACCAAAAGTGTTTCTTCTAATTCTGGACTGATGCAATGTGTCCATTCTCAGCACTTATTTCATATAAAGTATAAAGTCCTAGTTAGATAAATAAGACAAAAGAAACAAATAAAAATTAATAGGAAATAAATAAGGAAAATGATCCTTTATCGTAGAAGACATGATACTATAAATACTGTACCAGAAAACTCTTAGATATACACTTCCATTGAATTAACTGAATGCAAACAATCTGAGGATCTATTGGCAACAGATAGCTGCATGAGGAGGCTACTCAAGTTTTTGTAGGTCTTTCGTGCACATATTAAATCCATTTAGTAACACTAAATAGATTCAATGCATTTTAAAAAAAGAATCCATGAAATAGGGAGTGGGATAAGAGAATACAGTAAAAACTGAAGATGGAATGGAGAGTGGATTTAATTGCATGCATGTAGGAGATTCTAAGACAACAGAAAAATGAATTTAAAAATGAGAAAATAATTAGCAGTTTTTACATCTTCTAATGACAAATGTGGCACAAAAAGTTGGGACAAATATTCCATTAACAATGACATCAAAGAAATTAAAAACACATAAGAATAACACAAACCAAGGTAGTGAAATATTTGCGTAGTGAAGACTTTAAGTAACTAAAGTAATTAAAAACACTAGACAATGCAAACATTTCCAGTTCTTGGGTTTGCAGGACAAAAATATGGATGTGTATATATTCCAATTGATTTCTTCATAAAGTTATCCCAACCCTTGAATTTCACATAGATGCACAAAGAACCAAATAGTGACCCACATCTGGTTGATGTACAGAGAGTGAGAGATTTTGCAACACTGATTCCTAAATGGGATCAATTCCATCAAATCTATCCTCTCAGAGCTCAGGGAGCTCTGTAGAAGAGGAGGTGGAAAGAAGAGTGAATAGGTGATGAAGGACACCAAAGAAACAAATCCCTAAATACAACAGGATTGACGTATGAACTCACAGAAATAGTGGCAACATGTACAGGACTGCAGAGGTCTAAGCCAGATGGATCAGAATGCTGAGATAGGAAGTGGATACAAATCCTCATCCTTATTTCAGAAGCCACCTTAAATTGAAAATCATTTATAAAAGAAAAATATAGTTTTCTTCAATGGAGTCCCACTGTGTATAATACTTAGAAAATCACTCAAAATACACGTGTGAAAATATTTATTACAAATTTTATAATAAGACCATATGAATTGCTTTGTTAGATAGAATTGGATAAACAATTCTATAATCCAACAATTTTTATATCGAACAATTGCATAAAAAATTGTTGTGTGGTCTTAGGAATGGAAAGCTCCATGGGTGACATGGCTTATTAGGTAAAGGTTCTTGTCACCAAGTGAATTGTCCCCTGATGGATATTTAATCTGCAGGGTCTATACTGGAAAAGGGAACCAACTCCTGTAAGCTATTCTCTGGTCTTCACATACTCTCCATGGTAAGCTTGTACACACATGTGGGTGCATATGCACACACACATATACACACAAAAATAGAAATTTTTTTAAATTTTATTTTCTATTTATTTTACATTCCAACCACAGTTCTCCCTCCCACCCCTCCTCCTGCCCCATATCTTCCTCTCTTCCAGCCTACCCCTATCCACTCCTCCCATCTGTTAAGGGCTCCCATAGGGATTCACCAAATTCTGGCACATTAAGTTGAGGCAGGACTAAGCCCCTCCCAGTTGCTTTAAGGCTGAGCATGGCATCCAGCCATAGGGAATGAACCCCAACAAGCTAGGTCATGCACCAGGGATAGATCTTGGTCCTACTGCCAAGAACCCCTCAGATAAGGGTTCAAATATGCAATAGAAATGGAAGGTTCTTCAATCATTTAAAAATAATTTACCAAAAAATTAAATCAAATGTCCATATATACGAACAGGTTATAGGAGTGAGTTATGACTAATTAAAACCATTTTACAATTACCATAATAATATTAATAGGGAAAGTGAAAAGTTGTCAGCTCTGCTTCTTACTTTTCAGGATCATTGGATGCATTGGTCCATGAGGGTGGAGTGAGCAGCAGCAGGGAACAGGGTTTGACAACTGTGGTATGTTGTGGTGAGCAGCGGGCTGCGTTCCCGCCACCCGGCTCCTGCACGGCTAGCTTTACCTGAAATAATTACATGGAAACTGTATTCTTTTAAACACTGCTTGGCCCATTATATCTAGCCTCTTCTTGGCTAATTCTCACATCTTGCTTTAACCCATATTTAATAATCTGTGTAGCACCACAAGGTGTAGCTTACCAGAAAAGATCTTAACCTGCATCTGTGTCGAGTGGGAGAATCATGGCAACTGCCTGACTTGGCTTCTTTCTCCCAGAATTCTGTTCAGCCTACTCCGCCTATCTAACTTTTTGTCCTATTAAAGGGTCAAGGCAGTCTCTTTATTTAACCAATGAAATTAACACAAAACAGAAGACTCTCCCCCATCATGGGTACAACAGAGACAGACTTCATTGAATCAGCTCAACCTTATTCCATATTATAAGGAACAAATGGTATTGGGGAGCCTAGGGAAAAGCATAATTTGCATTAAATAACAGGCTCCTTTCACAATGCTTAATATGTGGCAGTGGGAACCTATAGCAGACTCATAGCACACATCTTCTAGCAGGAATCTGTGCCAAGGTTCAAGCAAAAGATAAATCAGGCATCTGGCTTAGAGACAGTTTTCAGATAAGGTCAGTCTTCCAGGCCCAGGGACATTCACCAGATAAGGGCAGATAGAAGCAGAAAGTTCTGCTGGGGAAGAGGGAGTCTACACATTGTCGAACTTTTGGGGAAAGCTGCCAGGTCATGAGAGACTGCAACCTTGCCCAGCCAGCGGCCTTCCAACACAAAATGGTTTTAAGAAAGCGATTGTTGTAAGCATTTTATTATGCCTGAAGCCTTTAGAAATGGTGTAAGTCAAACTGGAATATGCCAGAAACACTTGCATGCCTCATCTAGCGGTTTCAGCTATGTTTATTATTTAATAAAAGAAAACCATGAAACTGGGTCTACAAAGTTCACACAATGTTTCTAAAAATCTAAGCTATAAAATATTTATGAGTATATGTATACCTTTATGGATAAAATCAGGAGGCCCTCTGATACTGACGGGAAATTATATATAAAGTTCCTTTATATATATGGTACAAGGCTTGCGTTTTCTGATTAGTGTTTTAAAGTTAGACAGTCACTGTCTTAGTCACTGTTCTGTTGCTGTGATAAAAACACAATGGCCAAACGTGGGTTACAAAAGAGTTTATTTTGTCTTACAGTTCCAGTTGGATAGGACTTCATCACAGCAGGGAGCAACTGTGATGCAGGATTGGTAGCAAAAGCACGAAGATGAGAGGGCACACCTAAACTCTAGCAGGAAGATGAGAGGGCACACCTGAACTCTAGCAGGAAGATGAAAGAGCAAACTGGAAGCTGGGTAAGGCTAAAAATCTCAACGGCTGCCCCAAGTAACATACTTTCTCCAGCAAGGCTACGCTCTCTAAAAGTTCCCAAACAACACTGCCAACCGGAACAAAAGCATTCAAATACCCACACTTATCAGAGGTGTGTCTCATTAAAACCATCATAATCAAATATAAATATTTCACCTTGCTCCACTTCATTTTATAGTTTTGATGTTTTAAGAAATTTATTTTTGATAATGATTTTTCAGTTTGTTGTTTTGTTTTTGCTTTTTAAGCACAAAAAAATGGTTTTTGTAGAGTGCTCCACATGAGTACCACTTTCCAAAGTAAACATAACACTGAAATAGGAAAGCTACAACTGTGAAGTAATATTCTCTTCAACAATAAAGGCAGATGTTTTATTTTCACTAAACGTCAATGATCTCTTGGCTAACTACACTCTAAATCCTGAATAAAGAAATGCTGTGTGTCTTGGATTTATTCCACGAAAGAAAAACAGTGTGATAATTGCCTTTGTTTTTTTTTATTCAAATCATATTAGTTTAGATGCTGTTAGTATTCTACAGGATAAACAATCCTTTTGTTTGCATAACTGATTGTTTAGGAAGAAAGAACAAATACGGTTGATGTAGACTCTAAGATCTTTTAGCTTTCTTGGGGCTTTCTCTGTCAGGTCATATATATTCAACTGTCTAAACCAAATTAAAATATAATTCCCACCAAATCTTTAAAATCTCCTCTAGGAAGGAAGAAAAGGAAGACATAATTCTAAGGGCAGCTAACTGCTGTTCTCAAGTCCAGTCATCTTGAAATTAAGTTATATTTTCTGATTACTTGATAAATATCTGCCATTCTCACTATCCATTTAACAAGGTGAGAGAGCAAAAACTATGATTTTTGTTTCCTATGTTTCACCACATTAAGGGATAACAAGGTAAAGAAATGCAGAGAACACAGAAGTGAAGTGAACATGGGCTACAGCACTGAGCATCACATAATTTTGGATCCTGCAAGTGGGAGTGGTGGAGGATAAGTATGATTGGAATGTATTATATACATGTATGAAGCTGTCAAAGAATAAGTTAATAAAAATTAAAACAAAGAAGATAAATATTAAACAATTGTAATCATTTTATTTAGTCATATTGCATATACATTATTACATATCCAGATACAAGCACAGGCGCCAAACACATTTTAGGTGGTAAATAAATATATATTGAAAGAATGAAAAAATTTGCCTAAGGACAAGAAAGAGTAAAATAATGTAGACTTTTCTGTCTAAAAGCAACTAATTAATTAGAATTTGCAAGCATTCCTTTGGAGTCTTCTCAGTGTACACCACATATCAACATATTATAGGTACTTCAATCAGCAGTTTGGGCCCAGAATTGAATCAATAGAAAAAAATTTTGTTCATTAATGCTAATTAGTTAGTAAATACTGAATACATGCAAGATAAATATGTTATGATCTGGGAAACTCCTAAGGAATAATTTAGTCATGGTGATCCTGGGCTGGGATTAAATCTAACAAAAAACTTTTTACAATCCAATGCACAATGCGTATCCAAGCATCAGATCTAACAGTTTTGGACTGGAGACAAAAGCAGCTGATCTGTAATGAGCAGAGGTAATTCTGTAAGGCAACTCATTTTCCATCATCCTACTTTACAAAGGATAAAATATTAATGGATCATACAATATTCTTCATTTTATACCTGCTTCAGTTTGTCTTTTAATTTTACGTTTGCAAATTTGCATTACTATGTAATATTTACTACCCTTGGTTCTTCCCATTGCTTAATTAAGTTTTATGAAGCTTCTGTGATATTTTGCACACATTCCATTGTGCCTGGTACTGTTCTACTTCTCTCCAACTATATATTTTCCATCTCAATACTTTTTTCTATTTCCCCATTTCAATTCTGTTAGCTCTTGATTACTATAATGTTATATAGTTTTACTATCGTTAAAAATTTTATTTTAACAACATGCCTTTTATTTTCTAACTTTACTGGAGCTAGTAAAGGCTCCCAATTGAATTCTCTTGCATTTTAGTATCAGAATTTTTAAAAATATTTTTTCTTGCTGCCTGGTGTTACTAAGAAGACTTCAAGTAAGAAAAAATAACCCACATAAAATAAAGCAAACAGAATGGACAGGAAAAAAGATATATGATCTACTCCAATATAAACACAAATCATAACATAGGGAAATAGAAAAATATGAAAAACCAGCACAATTTGGCACCCCCCAAAATCTCAGAATGCCTCAATAATTGAAATAACTGAAAAACAAGAAAAATACATCAGCACCCTACATCTAATAATGTCTAACAACTTCAAGAGATTTAAATAAACAGACAAATGAAGTAGCAATAACAACAAACAACAAAAACTTCAATCAGGACCTAAGTAAGAAAGTAAGCAATGTAAATGTGAAACCTGGCGAAATGAATGAGAAATTCAACACAAAGGAAAGACTCAACAAAAATTTTTTGGCTTTGCAAAGACATATGTAAAACTGCTGGAAACGAGACAGCCAAAGATGAAGCTATGGGAAGCATCATCAGTAGGCATAGTCAAACAGAAGAAAGTAATAAAAACTACAGCTAAAGGACTATCACATCCAGAGAACAATAGGAAAAAGTTGTAGGTGCCCTTCCAAAAATTCTAAGAGACAATAAAAAAATGAAGTTCAATTATCCATGGTGTTAAGGAAGGTGCTGGGATAAAAACCAAAGGCATAGAAATATTTAATGTAGAAATTTTCTAAACTCAAGTAACTATACAGCAAGTACAAGCCCCCAACAAGCATGATCAGAAAAGAGCCTCTGTAAGGCACATTATTAAAATATTAAAACAGATCTAAGCAAGAATATTAAAAGAAGAAAGAAAAAATCTAATCTACCTCTAAAGCTAATTTCTTTTGAATAGCGCCCCCAAAACTGGTCAAAACCTGAACTACTGAATTACAAGTTTCAAACCCTGAAAAATCAAATGTTTTCACCCATGATTGTTGTGTCCAGAAAATGTATTTGTATCTCTGAAATTGATGGAGAGATTTAAATGGGAAAAATGGAGTGCCCTTAAGAGCAATGGGGATTTCTTGCCTTAGGTGTGTATAGATTAGGGAATTAAAGTGCCAGAAATTCAACAGACACCAGATACTACAAGGCACTGGCTTCAGGGTCTTTTGTCTCATCAAGACCTAAAATGAATTTTATGGACAGTGGTAGAGGTTACATTTAGAAAGGAATTTATTATAAGTTCATAGCTAAGGGCTTAGGAAAGTGAAACAAGGCATAGTTTCTCTATGGCAGGATCAGATGTCAGAAAAGTGGGATACCATAAAACTGCTAGTCCAAAGGCTTTCCACAGCTTTGATGATGGAAACATGGGCAGCTTGACTCGTGCACAAGATGACCAGGTGCAGTCTCTCTGTTGTGGTCATTTCTTTACTCATAGGCCCCAGAGATAGGCGCAGCTCTCAGTTGTGGTCATGTCCCCAGAGACAGAAGCTCACTTAGAAGAAGAAATAACAAAGAACTAGGCGGCTGAACTTCCTTCTGACTTTCCTGGCTTCTGGCAAAGATAGAACTCTTTTCAAAACCACAGACACTTCTGCATCTGCTCCCTTTGAGGTCCCTGCCTTAAAATTGAATTGTCAGGTTTTTTCATATTCTAATAAAAATAGAGGCTGTATAATAGATGCAAATTAAACCTGTTCATGACTATCTATCTAGCATCACAGAAGATACTCAAATATTCCAGAGGAAAGAGAAATTCATATACAATGGTGAGCATAGTAAAGAATAAATCTCATGAGTTAGAATTACAAAAACATCAAGCTCAGTAAATCATCTTCATCCTGAGCCATGTAAGGGAGAAGGAAATGAACAAGTGGTTTGCAGATTAAGCAAGAGAAGAATGAACAAACTTACAGAAATGTACAACCATCGTCGTAAATAAAAATCCTGATCCAAAGAACTCAAATAATTACCAAATTCTTACCTTATTATAATGCAATAAAACTAAGAGTCGATAACAAAAGACACTACAGAAACTGAAGCTAAGCACAGAGATTAATTAATGTGCACAAAATGACCATTAGCTCATTGAAGAAATCAGAGAAATTTCAAAAATGCCTAGAATAAAATTCAATTTAAATGAAAGCTAAAAGTACTTACCAACAATTTACTAGAATCTATGGGAAAAAAATAAAGGTTGCTATAAAAGGGAAATCCATGAACATGAATGGTTTTATTTAAAAAGAGATGAGAGAAATCTCTAGACTATATCCACATATATATTTGGACCCCACAGTTTTTTAAATCTATTCCATCTTGACTAAAGGTCAGAGAGTTCAAACCTATTTATACCGCTCTAGGACAGATAACAGGATATTTGGCCAAAGGTGTGACTACTGAATGTTTTGCTACTCAAAGACCAGGCAATAGGGTGTTTGACTTATGGCATGGTTACTAGGTGTTTTAAGATGTAAGAAGGTAAATATGCTGTTAGTTCCTTATATCGTGGGAGGAAAGTCTTTTGCTTTCCCATTTTGATTGGGGTATATAAGGACTATGAATAACAAACTAGAAGCTGTGGCAATATTCACAGGAAGTCCTCCTGACTCCATATTCTGTCTCTTGTCTATTTCCTTAGTCTTCACTCCCCTTTTCAGGAATGTGCAAACAAGTCAGACCAGACCTCCTACACACATGTATGTGGAATACATTTATTGTTGAAGTTCTAATAATATATCTCACAAAACTGAGGGTAGGAGAATATCCTGAATTTCATATGGAAAATATAAAACCTAAGTAACAAAGGCAATCCTTAGCAAAAATAGTGTTGGAGACATTACAGTGTCTAATTTCATGTTGTCTTATAGTGATATATGTCTTACAGACATAGTGATAAAAATAACACTATGCTCTCATTGGTGAGGTGCTAGGCACAGCTTCTTACTCTTATCCTTAGCATCTTGCCAAGTACCCAAAGACTTTATGGTACTTAGAATCATCTTAGGTTGGGATTTTTTACTTTTATAATGAGAAAAATTTCAAAATCAGCCAGTTTATAAAACATAACTGAAAATTTGATTAATCATATTTTAATTCAAACTTATGAATGAGGATTAAGAGTAAGAGAACATTGTTCAGAAATCAAATCAGATCCAAAGCATAATTGAGCTTCTCTAAGAAGATACCCAGAAAGCAAGTTACCCTCAAATGTGGGCATGTTCTCTTCAAGATGTCTCAATTAATTTTCTTAGCTGAAAAATTTTTTTATTCCTTTTTTATTCTTTGAAGTGAATAAAGTGATATGACTTTGTTGCTACCTTAGATAGAATTATAATTTGATAACTTGAAACCAGGAGCCCCTATGGTTGCAGAAAGACTTCAGAATGTGTTCATTTTCTGTAAGAAAAATTTCTAGCGAGGCTCCCAAATAATTGGTGTTTAGCTGGGAAAGCTTTGATCAATTAATTGTGCTGGAGTTACTGCGCCTTTGCATTCAAGAAACTTTGACTAGATTTTAGAGTAAACAGGTTCTACCCCTTGTCATGCTCTCCAAGTTTTCCCTGCCACTACATACTGCTTCTGTCCTGGTACAAAAAATGACATGGAGATCAATAGGATGCAATAGAGAACACAGAATAAAATCAATACAGCTTCAGCTACCTAATATTTTGACAAGGATCTAAAAAAAAGACACATTGGAGAAAAGTCAACCTCATCAGCAAATGGTTCTGGGAATAGTGGATAACTACATGTGGAAGAATGAAAATTGATTCTTATCTATCACACTAAAAAAATATATTTAACACGCATCAGACCTAAATGTCAGATATGAAACACTAAAAGTGCTTGAAAAAGACACAGAGGGAAATATTTAAAGATACAAAGACATTCAGAGACTTTTTATAAATGGCAATAGGACAGGAAGTATTTTTAAGAGCTTTCAAATGAGATTGCATGAAATTAAAAAGTTTCTGTAGAGCAAAGAATGCACTGGAGTGAAAAGACAGCAATCAAAGAAAATGTTTATCAGCAATACATTTGTCCTCATAGGTTTAACATTCGCATTTTATATGGAACACTCACAGACACAAACACATGGATGCACACACATACACACACACAGAACGAGACAGAGAGAGACACACAGAGGAGTCATATATACACAAAAGCCAATGAAAAAATTAGCAAATACAATGAACAGATGCTTAAAAAAGAAGTATAATAAAATAGCTGCATATCCTTACTCCTACAAAAATAAAATCACAAGTCAAATTGTGAGACTCCCCCACTCCTAGGGAAATTCAGTGGCCTCTTCCAAATTCATTGGCCTTGTTTCACTCATGGATGTTACATGAATGAAAGAGAGAAAATAGGGGTGTATGGGTGGGTTTGGAAAGAGGAAAGGGAAGGGAGAAACTTTGTAATTATATTACAACTTCAAAAGTAGAAGAAAAATGTCAAAAATGGTACAATTGTCTGAAGCATACCTCTTTTCACTATTTTGCACAACAATTAAATGTTAAAACACTCATGGGAGAGTGAGTTTGGACCACTGAGTCCCACCATGTTCTTCCAACTCCCATGACTAAGAGACGTATGGAAAGTCCTCATCAAAGGATTTATGATTGCTTTGATTTGTGGTTGTAAGAAAGAGATATTTACAGAACTCATGCAATTAAAACCGTGTAACTATTTTCTTGGCCAGACTTACCACTTTCCAGACATTCTATATTGACCCTCACCTCCCTTTTACTACCCACAGATCTGGATACCCTAACCTGAGAAGGGAATCCCCACAATTTTGTTAGAGCACCATTAAGATAATACATCATGAAATGAAAAGTATGGGAATAAACAGGGGTTAAAGTTTTAAGAATGGTAGTGAGAGAAGAGTGAGTAGGGGTTGGATTAAATAAAACTAATAATAGAAACCTACTACAACATAATTTGTTTAAAAGAAAGAGATTTTCATGTAGATTCTCGGGATGGATGAATAATTCTGCTTCCAGAAAACATGGTTATTAAATGAAAATCACAGTCCTAGGCATATGTACTACCATATTATTTATTGGTCAGTGAGGACCTGAATGTTTCCAAAATAAGACATAATATTGCTCTCTCTCTTAGTTACCTTTCGAAAAATACTACATAATTTGGTTGCAGGAGATATAGAAATCTATCTTGAACTGATTAGGCAGCTCTTTCCCTGCTCACTGCCTTCATAGTGACAAAAGATACATACTATGCAGCTTAATGGGGAGTAAAAGACCTCAATATTCTTGAGTAGCTTTGAATTATGCAGCCCACAACAAAAACCTGCCATACAAGGTAAGTCCACTGGTGCAATAGGAACATGACTGTTATGGACTAACCAACAATTTTCTGATTGGATTTATGACCTTTTCCACAGGAGAGATTTCTTGCTTGGTAATGTAGACCTGGACAAAATCCTATGGCAGGTGAGTTTATAGAACCTAGAGTGGAACCTACTTGTATAATAGAGATTCTCTAATGAAAAGAATCAATGGGATTTATTAAGTTAGCTTACATTTAAATAGTAACAACAGCTGAATCACACAAAAGATGCTGAGAACCAGCAATTGCATGGTCCTTGAGACTGGGTAGTGCAGCAATTGAAGTATTCACAGCACAAAATCTGATAGTTATTCAGTACACAAGGATGACTGCCTTAGAAGTGTTGATCTGGTACAAAAAACCAGAAATGTTCACGTGGGTCCTTAGTCGATCATTGAAGCCTGAAATTTCTGGTTGTAGCAGAAAAGGAATCATAATAAATTAAAAAAAAGGGTTAACCTTTCTTTTGCCATACTCATTTTTTTAAATCTGGACTGTTATCAGATGATGTAGTGCATAATCAGGGTGTGTCTCTAATCAATTAAAGCAATCAGAACAGTTCTTCTACTGGGATTCAGTCCTCAGAGGATTCTAATTTGCGAAAAGTTGACATTAAGGACAACCATAAGACTCTGTTGTTGTTTTGCTAATGGTCATGTTGTCCTGTTGTCTTCTAAAAGTTTATGCTTATACTCATAGACTTGGGATGCTCTCCACCTTGGTCAGAAAAGGTTGTTTTTGCCATGGACAATAGTCAGTTCAAAGACTCATAACTGGTCAAAGTGCTGAGAGTAGTTGCCAGAGTTCTTGTCCTTAAAAGTGACATCCATTTCAAGGAACGTTGTGGAAGAGAAGGAGAAATAGAGTAAATGGCAGAGGATGGAGAGGAGTTCTGTAAAATGCTGTTGGACAAGCACGGCTTGCTATCGTATTCATGAACTCATAGCACTTGTGGTTGGCTACATAAGAAAATTCCAGTATGGATGGGAGAGGAACTCACTAAATCAGAACCCTAACTGAGGGAATATTGGCAGTTGAATGTTGTTGATGGAGAGATAAATCATTATTTGTTGTTGTAGTACTGCACTGGAGGACTCTACAATCATGCACATGTACAGTGTACTAAATAAAGAACAGGTTAGTAAAGAATAGAAAGAGGACATGAAATTGGAAGGGAGATGTTTTAGGAGAAGGCTGTGGGCAGGTACAAGAGGCAAATGAGGGAAGGATATTATTATATAACACTGTGTAGATGTAAAAAAATTCCCAAGGAAGATATTAAAAGAGAAAATAAACATATTTCATATTGATATGCATGATTTTCTAAAATAGAAAATAATTAGATAATATTACTTATACATAAACATTAACATGTTTTAAATTAGCATTGTCTCCTTGTTATATTGTTAAGCTATATATGGTACTAATAACTTGATACAAAAACTCAAGTTAATTGTAAAAAGATTAAGATAATTATGAAAATTGAAAAAAATGCATTTCTAAGTGATTTCTCTGAGCCTCTGGAAAGTAGACACTTTACGCAAGCTCATGCTAGTGTTCTGACATATGACTGTGATTCTCAAGGGAGTGAGAACTAGTGGGCAGGTCATCACCAGGGAAGACAGTCTCTGTCTCTCACATCTCTGGGCTATAGGGACCGGACTGTTGGATTTTGTCCCAGTTTTAAATATGTCTCTTGTTTTGCAGCCTGAAGAAAGTTTACCTCTCTTTTGAAGGTCAATTACTAAATACAGCTGCTCTACCATACCTTCCCACCACTGATAGCTTATAGGACTCTTGTAATCTATGTTGAGTGGAAGAAAAGCTACCTTCTAGTTTCCTTCTTGGATAAAATGATATTTTTTTCTTACTTTTCTTTTAGTTGAGAAGCAAAAAGTAGAAGCAAAAACCCTAAAGAGTAAAAAAGATAATGGAGCAGACTTACTAAAGTAGATTGAAAAAAAAAATCTGTAGAGAGATTACTGTTAGCGCAGAGAATAAATTACATAGTCTTTCACACTGCCTGAGATTTAAGTGAACTGGTTTTCTCTTTAGCAGTAAGGAAGGCTTCTAATTGTTTGACGAGAATGTAATAATTTGGCATCTATATTAGATATTTACACTTAATTGTACCTATGTGCATTTGGTAAAATTTCTATCACAATTTTGGGGTCACCCTAAATCCCTTCACAGCCTTTAAGTTAATATTTAAGGAAAAACATTGTTTTCTGTCAACGTAGTCTTTCCTTCACTCGAAGATGAATTGTTCATTCAAGATCTCCAACATGTTTTTCCATATGCATGATTGGTATTCATTTTATTGAACTGATTTTATGCTTTTGAAAAAAATCATAAAATATCAACACTATTATGTCTCATACAAGAAAATAAAATTATTATAAAATTCAGATTTTAATCTGTGTTCTTTAATTTTTTAATAATGAAAGGAACAATCATTTAGATATTTCTACCTCTCAAAAGAAGAGATTATCAAATGCTAGAATTTCTAGCAGTAAGGTGTTTTTCGTTTCAATCGAATAAAATTTCAACCCTGGGGAATATTCATACATCAAAGGAAAGGTTAAAATGTGAGAGAGATGGGCACACAGGCAGGAGTCTACAATCCTAGCACTCAGAAATAGGAGAGCCACAAATGTGATTTTAATGTTAGTCTGAGCTACTTCCTATGAATGTCCCAAAAGTCAAAAGCTGGAAATTTGACTCAGTTATAGAGAACTTGTCTAGCATGCACAAGTTCCTCCAAATACTTATTTTTTTAAAAAATAAATTTATAAAAAAGTATTTATTTATTTATCATTTATTCTACATCCCAGATGAAATCTCCCCTCCTTTGTCTTCTCTCAGTCCTCCCCACTGTTTCTAACCCCCGCTGCCCCAATACACTCTCCCTCTGTTCAGAAAAGGGCAGACCTCCTATGAATATCAACAAAACATGGCATAGCAAATTGCAGCATAGTATTGCTGCAACTTCATATAGCAAATATCCATTTTAATGTAATTTTAAAAGCTTATTTCTATTTATGCATCTGTGTTTGTGAGGAAGGCCAAAAGAGGGCTTTGGAAATTTTGGGACTGGAGTTTCAGGAGGATTTTTGGCACCCAGTGTGGGTGTTGGTAACTGAATTTAGGTTCTTTGAAAGAGTAGGAGTATTCTTAAATGCTGAGCCATTTCACCAGCTAACCAATATCCATTTTAAATGGATCATCTTAGCATGTTTTACACCTGTTGTAGGATAGGGATACAGCGTCAGAAAAATAATTTAAGAAAGAGATGCATTTAGTACTAAAGGAAAGTAAATCAGCATCCATTCTCTCCTGCCAGAATTGCACATTCATAATTCAGAGACACGACTGGGAAATTCAATTAATTAGACATTGTGGTATGTTTTCAAAGAAAAATCCAAGTATAATTATTGGAGCTTATGAACATATTATTATTGCTGCAAGCTTTGATTACCTCCTCCAGGGAACATTTCAACTATTACAAACGTGAATCTTGTTCCTGTAATCGTGTTCACCTTCTGCCTCCATCCCACCCCGATTGACACATATAAGAATATAGAAATATAAACTGACAACACAGCCTGACCACTTTGTAAACTCCACTTTCATCGCCCTTTCCCCCAGACATTAGAAAAAGAAGTTGTGAATAAATGCTTGATGTGTTCAGAATTGAGCATGATAAGGCACCCACGATTGTAAAGTAGGTAGCACGACTAGAATATTATTTAACATGATTGTATTAAAACTCTATAGACAAAAGAGATTTCTCAGTGAGTAAATTGCTTATTGGGAAAGAGCAAGAGCTTGGGTTTAATTTGGCAGAACCCACGCAAAGCTGGGAATGGGCGTAATCACCTGAATCCCAGTGTTCTCATTGTAAGAATGGCAGTAAAGATAGAAGTTTCCAGTCCACCTGAGCTGGTGTGCAAGAACAGCAGATATCAAGAGACCCAGACTCAGACAAGGTAGAAGGTAGGACTAATACCAAGCTGGTCCTCTGACCACCACAGGTGTGCTACAGTACATGTACTCTTGTTCATACACATACACTAATGTTTATGCAATCTAATACACACAAAATTTTTCTTTGCCCCTAATGTATTCATAATCTTATTTTTCTAAACCCCTGACTTCCCACAGGATCATTTTTAACTTTAAAAAAATGGTATATTTCAATTTATTTAAAACTTAAAATTATTTTTAAATTATTTAAATATTTACTATTTAAAATTATTATTTTGAATTTGGGAAAGATATAATGTAGGCAGGCTACCAAAGAAAGAGGAACAGAATCTGTTGACAGACACTGTGCAAGAAAATGCTTGATTCTTTCAGAAGAAGAACGATATAAAAAGCAATCAAACTTTGAATTCCACAAGCATACAAACCATACGGTAGCTTCCCAATGAAGACTAGGTATCTCGATTTTCTCCTCCCTTTTTAGTTCTAGAATTGGTTTGATAGCTTGGATTTGAAAATCATAAGAATTCTAAATTAGCTTTGATGAATAATTATGTCAAAGTAGATTCACCTAAATATTGCTAATATGGCCATTTATAAGTCATATGTGAATATAAACACTCTCAGGTTTCAAGTTGCCTCTAAAATTGTTTAGTAGTTGTGATCATGCACCTAGTTGATTTAGTCATGATGCTGTCCTCCATTTTCTCCATACACTTTGGTGACAGTGGTAGGAGGACTGTCAGGTCACAAGATACAAGCTGGCGTGTGTTTGTGTTGCTGATGATGACAGACCAAGGGCTTAGTGGATACTAGGAAAGCAACTCAGCTAACAGTAAATTTGCTAAACAAATTCTAGAGTATTTTTCCAACTTGTCAAAGGAAAGAAATAAGACTTTATATTGAAGAATTTTTATTAATAAAAATTAGATACTGCAACAGATAAGATTGAAGTCATCACATCATGAATGGATATGTTACCCACATGCTTGTTCTTTATCTTTATAGACTACACTACTAAACACACACACACACACACACACACACATGCTTTGTGAGTAATATACAACTGAATTCCTAGTAAGTATGATTTCATAATTTGTAATAAAATATTTGATGATTACTACTTACATATCTCATTTATATGCAAAACTGAGAACCTAAAAGTCTTTTAAAGCTAAAATAACTCATCCTGATATCATATAGAGACTTACTTTTTCTTTTATTGCTGTAATATTACTATCTTCATTTTATTTCTATAGTGTTATTAATTGGTTTGGCTACATATTTTCTTATGGATTATTACCAAATATACATTATAAATCTTAGCTTATTATGCATTTAAATGTATAATTGAATCATTTTCTGTGTACATAATTATTTCAAAAGTTTTTATTACATTAAATTATGAAACTAAACTCTATTTAATTTATATAATCTATTTCTAAACTGTCCTGTTTTCTATTTACAAGGGAAGGAACCAGTAAGAGATATAGAACAGAATACCAACTAAGATGTCATACTTAAATTTTTTGAAATACACTTTAATGAAAGCAAAAAATTCAATCCAATTCAGTTTGTAAATTGCCTCATGAGCTTTGTAAGAGTCATTTTTTATAAGTTTAGAAAGAGAAAAAGTACCATGGAAAGGCTCTGGGATATGCAAATTAACAAGTATTAGTTAGCTACAGCAGCCATATATCTTAAGTGTTAGAACTTGGCTAAGGCAATAAGACCAAATCAGGTCTCAGTAATTTGCATTTCTATAGTTCTTCCTAAAGTAATATAGAATTGACTCTTTTTTCTAAGAGAGGACAAGAACTAGTTTGTTAAGCTTACTTTACAGTAGGTTGCACGTTTAAATATAATCACTCACCGAGTCTCAAGATTTCTGCTTAAAGTGATGATGACATTTTTAATATCTTTTTTAATATTAAACTATGTTAAATAGGCTCTCTAAAATCAATTGACATTGAAAAGATGACAAGAGTATTTTGTTTTCCTTAGACTATTTCTTTCCTGCTTTCATCTTTGCTCTTGCCATGTCTCAAGGTGCACACCTATCTCCTTCAAGAACATTCCACTCAGTCCCAATATTAAAACAGAAAAGAGTCAGGATTAAAAAGGACTTAAATGCACAACCATATTTGTTTTGCAGCCATAATGTTTGGAGCTTCTTAATTAGGTGCAGTCACTTCTGATGCAATACACACAGAGAGAGATCTGATTGAAAATGTTTTACTAAACATTCTGGGTATTTCAAAGACTTGGAGAAGACCTACTTGAACAAAGAACAAATTTAGAAGGAACAACTTCTGCATGACTGTAGAACGCATTTCTTCTTAGAGAATTATGCAGATAAAGCAGAGACAATTATTACTTTAATACCTTGTATACAGGGAATGATATTCTGTTTTAACCAGACTGTGTCCAAGAGGTAATTAACTAGTAGAGATTGCAAAGGGTGGGGTAGCTACCCTCTACTGCATCTCACATTATTTTTTTATTGAACTCTATAAAGTGATTTCCTTCCATCTGTAATCCCTGAGTAAAATATCATTTTCCAGTATTGAGTCCAGTTCACGACTGTAAATAAACAACTAGACTACCATTTTTAACTAAAAGTTAAAATAATGGTTTTTGTCCAATCTTTAAAACTGTATTTCAATACTGACAAATGATTTATTTGTTTATATGTCTTGCATGATATTTTAGACTTTTAGCCAACATGGAAGAACAGCTGACACCTCAGATTTCAGTTAGGAAAACAAAAGAAACAGCTATACTTTTTATCACATAAACTACCTTTTCAGTCTCCAATTGATTTTATCAACATTTGAAAAAACTATACTAACGTTAGATCAACAAATTTTCTCTACCATCAGACTAGATACCCTATTGCAACTGAAACCAAGGCAGCCACAGTCATAGCTGCAAATTTCAGGAGACTCTGGAAAGCTGAATCAAAAGGTTCCTACAGGAAATCTATAAAAGTTGTACTGGTAGGGATTTTATAGGAGGGATTTCCAGTCACTATAGTCAATATGACCATCAGTGCCCCAGAGGAAAAACACAGACCTATGGTATGGTGGTTTGAAAGAAAATGGCCCCCATAGATAGTAGCAGTATTAAGAAGTATGGTTTTGTTGGAACTGATATGGCTTTTTGGGGGAAGTGTGTCTCTGTGGGTGTGGGCTTAGAGATCTCCTCTGTTCAAGCTATATACAATGATACAATTCACTTCCCGTTGCCTGATGATAAAGATGTAGTATTCTCAGTTCCTTCCCTAGCTCCTTGTCTGAGAACCTTCTGTCTTGTTCTGCTATGGTGATAATGGATTTAACCCCTAAAACTGAAAACCATAATTAAATGTTTTCCTTTATAAAAGTTACCATGTTCATGGTTCTTCTTCGCAGGAATAGAAATCCTAATTGAGAAAGAAGTTACCACCTGGAAGTGAAGCATTGCTGTGATAGGCCTGACCATGTTTTTGTTTGGAGAAAGTTGGACTTTGGTACCTTGAGTTAGGAAAGCAGTAGAATGCTAAAAGCACTACTTATTGGATCATGCTAGGAAGAGTATGAAAACTTTGAACTGTGGGGAACTGTTAATTATCACTAAACCAAGAGCTTTCAGTGGATAAAAATTTAAGTATGTGGACTAAAGCTTATTCTTGTGATATGTTGGTCAAGAATTTGGCTGATTTTTGCCATTGTCTAAAGAGTTTGCCTGAGGCTAAAGTGAATAGATTTGGATAAATTTTGTTGGTAGAGGAAATTTAAAAACATACTTGTCCAGAACCTCTCATGTGGATATTAGTGTATCTAATATATTTTGAAAAGATATATTATGAAAAGGAGCAAGCTGAGCAAGAAAATTGTTTTGAGCCTATGGCAGGACAGAACAGAACTAGGCATGGAAAGCTAGGTTTACGATGGGAGAAAAAGGGCAGAGTCAGGAGAAGCCATGTAGCCCCACAGAGACAGATGCCAGAACTTTACCTGAAAAGCCACAGCCACATGATGATACACAGATGAATAGAAATGGGTTAAATTAAGATGTAAGAGTTAGCCAATAAGAAGCTAGAGCCAATGGGCCAAGCTATCCTACAACATACAACTACAAAGGAAGTCAAAGCAAGAGGTGTCCAGCACAGAATTTCAAATCTTCTAAGAACTAATACAGTGCTCCTTAAATTATTTTATAAAAAAAAGTGAAAAATAACTGCAAAACATTTCTGAGACCAGCATTAACCTGATATCAAAACATGTTTTCTACTAACAACAAAAAGGAGAAAATTATAGACTGACTTTCTTGATGAACACAAAAATGCTCAATAAAACAAATATAAAACAAATTCAAGAACCAGCATAAAAATGATCACTAAACCATGATCAAATTCACATAAATGGAAGTAAAGGCATAAATCTCATGGTCATTTCATATGCTGCCAGAAAGCCTTTGTCAAAATCTAAATCTATTCTTAATAAAAACATAAAACTTGTAAGAGGCTGGGAATGTACAGAACATATCTCAACTAAAATATGTATAATAAACTTATAGCATGTATCATGTTATTGCAGAAAAATTCATACATTCTGACTAACATCAGGAACAAATGAAGTGTATACACTTTCACCTTCCTAATCAATATAGTTCTTGAAGTGTTAGAACAATAAGGCAGGAGAGGGAAATGAGAGGACTAAACACAGGGGAAAAGAAACTAAAGTCCAGTGATGACACTATTCTGTACGTGGGAGTTTGTCAAGATTCCACAGGAAAACTCTGAGACCCGACAAACACTTTCAGCAGGTGGCAGGATGCAAAATTACCATGCCAGAGTCAGTAGCTACCATACAAACTTATTAAGAAAGGAAGCAGGGAAGCGTTGCCATTCATAATAGCATCAAACAAACAAGCAAACCAAAAACCAAGACCAAACAAACAAACAAACAAACAGAAATTTTCAACAGAGCTGAACTATGTAAGTAAAATAGTTTTACAATATAAACTCTAAGACAACGAAGAAAGAAACTGTAATCTTGCGTGGTTTCAGTATAGTGATTCTTTGCATTCCTGCTGTTTTAATTGTAATGCCTCCTTTTTAATATCCAGTTTTATTTATTTGAGCTTCCGCTATTGCTTTAAAATATAAAATAAACCCTTTTGTTTTATTACATCTTTGCTTATTTATTTAGTATCTGTTCCAACACGTGGGCCCAGGAATTGCACTCGGGTCATCATTTTGGTAGCAAGCACCCTTAACCCACCATGCCACCTCACCAGCATTCTTTGTTTCTTAGTCTACAGATAGCTCTAGCAGTTTTCTGCATCGTTTTAACAGCCAGTCTCTCATTTCACAAGAGAAATGGTTTTGAAGCAAAGAACAAGGACAAAAATCAGGAGTGAGAAGATGCAGGTGAATAATTAAGATATATGGCATACATACACATCAATCTAAAGTAATGCATAATTTTACTATTCTGCTTTCATACTACTATCTTACATTAATAAATGGCATGCAATTTATATAAATACTTCATATATTGATATAATGATGCTTTCTTGAAAATATGGCTCCCTAAATTAGAGGAAATTATTATCACTTGAAAGGTTTAATTTTTCTTAATATGCCTCAGAAAATTAGGTCTCCAGTTTAGAGAAAACCATTTTTCTATGTCAGACCAACATAAGCTTTCTGTTCAGCAGCTCTTCATTTTCCTTTGTGTAAATGAGTAAGAGGGCATGACTGTGCATAAGCCACAAAATTCAAGAGGAGCAAAGGACTCTGCTTAGTAATATCCTTAAGCATCCTGACCCAAATTTCAGACCATTAGCCTACTTTGAAATGAACGAAACTCTCAGGAACAGGCTGCATTAAATTTGGACAAAGAAGGGCTTTAGGCCATTGACACACCGAAACTGTATTTACTTAATATATTATCACTCAGTTGTTTGACTTGCAAATTAATTAGCAAATGCAATTAATTTTTCAGACTCTATTTTATGACTTAATTAAGTCTTTGCCTTTGTTTTTTGATAATACAGTGCCTTTGGAAATAAAGTTATGGAAAGATTGGTCACTAGTATTATCATGAATGTGACTAACTAGCTTTGCTATCATTCATTATATGCATATTATAGTTTTTCTTAATTGGAATTTTAACTTTCGCTGTAAATGCTCTTCTTATAAATGTATCTTATTAAAAATAGCCCAAGAGTGTTAGCATTTATATAGGTGAATCAAATGTTTAAAAGATTCTTTAGTTGAAAAAAAATAGCGTGAGAATTCACTTAAAAAATTTTTGGCTATGGGACAAGGCCAGTTCAGGCACCCTCTCCTCTACTGCCCAAGGATCTAGCTGGGACATCCCCTTGGACACCTGGGAACCCCTCTAGAGACAAGTCTCTTGCCAACCCTAAAATGGCTCCCTTAATTAAGATATCTTCTTCCCAGCTCCCATATCTGCCCTTCCTCCATCTAAACCATCCCACTCCCCCAAGCTCTCCCTAATCCTCCCCTTCTCCCTTCTCTCTCCCTTTCTCCCCTTCTCCCCACCCCAGCCCCACCCCCATACTCCCAACTTTTGCCCGGCAATTTTGTCTGCTTCCAGTTTCCAGGAGGATCTATATATGTTTTTCTTTGGGTTCACCTTATTATTTAGCTTCTCTAGGATCACGAACTATAAGGTCAATGTCCATTGTTTATGACTAGAATTCACTAATGAGTGAGGACATACCATATTCATCTTTTTGGGTCTGGGTTATATCACTCAGTATAGTGTTTTCTATTTCTATCCATTTGCATACACAATTCGAGATGTCACTGTTTGTTTTTTTTTTTTTTTCTGCTGAGTAGAACTCTAATGTTTATATGTGCCACACTTTCTTTATCCATCTTTATCCATTCTTCCATTGAGGGGCAATCTTGAATATCACCATAGAACCTTCATCCGGCAATGGATGGAGATAGAGACAGAGACCCACATCGGAGCACTGGACTGAGCTCCCAAGGTCCAGTTGAAGAGCAGAAAGAGGGAGGAAGGAAGTCAGGACTGCAAGGGGTTCATCCACCCACTGAGACCGTGGTGTGACTGATCTAAGGGGAGCTCACCAAGGCCAGCTGGACTGGGACTGAATGAGCATGTGATCAAACCGGACTCTCTCAATGTTGCTGAAAATGGGGGCTGACTGAGAAGCCAATGATAATGGCATTGGGATTTGATTCTAATGCATGTACTGGCTTTTTGGGATCCTAGTCTGTTCAGATGCACACCTTCCTAGGCCTGGATGGAGTGGGGAGGTCATTGGACTTCGCACAGGGCAGGGTACCTGCCCTCTCTTAGAACTGGAGGGGGAGAGGGAAGTGGGAGTGGGGAAGTAGGAGGGAAATGGGAAGAGGGGAGGAGGTGTAAATTTTGAATGGAAAAATTATTAAACTATTAATAAAAAGAAAAAAATTAAAAACAGAGAAAAAACTATTTGGTTCTCATCACTTTTATATAACTTAAACATATGTAAAGATTATTGCATAAAATAAATAATACTAAATTATTCTAAGTCAGTATGGTCAATTGTTTGCATTTGTGCCATTTTGTTTTCTTTCATTCCTTCAATCTCCCTTCTCACCTCTGTTCTCTGTCCTCAGTTTCAGGTTTGATTGATTTGAGGGGAGGAGGAGGGAAATGGGAAGAGGGGAGGACATGGAAATTTTTAATAATAATAAAAAAATAAATTAAAAAAGAGAAATAGCCAGGTGGTGGTGATGCAGGCCTTTAATCCCAGAACTTGGGAGGCAGAGGCAGGTGGATCTCTTTAAGTTTAAGGCGAGTCTAATAAAAAAAGAGCTAGTTTCAGGACAGGCACCAAAGTTATTCAGAGAAACTGTTTCAAAAAACTTACATACATACATGCATACACACATGTATGTATGTAAAATCCCTGAGTTTTGCATATGCCAATAGCTTTTATTTAGAGTTCTTCTTATTAGTTCCTTGTATGATTAATATCCAGATTATCATCTAATTCAACAGGAAATTTGTTCCTATTAGTGATTGCTTCCAAATACTACTACTACTAACATATATCTTAAAATATTAACTTTCTTAAGGATTTGATGTGTTTCTCAGTCCCCTCAGTGTTTGTAGCAAGCTCTCAGCTCTTAGGCAGGGTAGGGCTAGTAGCTTGGAGGGACCGGTGGATAGGTTTGGTTTTGGGGATAGCCGACCAGCAGGAAACTTCTTGCTGGGTTTCTAAAAAGCCAAGGGAGCTGGAGGAGGGGTCTAGGGTTTTGTCTCACTGTGGAGCTCCTAGATAGTGCAGTGTCCTGCTGCATGGCTGTTCACTTACCTCTTCAGTCCTATCAGTATTGGAGCAAACTGTGTTTCAGAGTTCCACCAAGGTTGCAGGAGGATAGGTGGGTTTGGGGGAGGGGTGGGACTAGGAGTTTGGCGGGGCCCAGTGGATGTGTATGGGTTTAGGATGAGCCTACCCTCAGGACTACTATTTCTAATCATACAGATATTAATTTTCAGGGCAGTTCAGCAAATTTTGATTATTTTGTGGATACTTGCAAACTATAACCTGTGTATTCAACTATATTTCTAAAATTATATTACTACAAGCAATAAAGTTTGGTATTAGAATAATAAAGTTTGAATATCATAATATTCAGAACTTTTATATTTTGAATAAAACATCATATAGTAATGAATTTTTTATGTAATTGTATATAAAACCTGACAGCAAAATTTTCAGGTCACACTTTTTGCAACACTGCCTTTATTTTTGATTCTACTTTGTAAGTCAACTGTGGTAGTTTGAATAGCTATGGATACCATAGACTCATGTGTTTGAATGTTTGGGCCATAGAGAGTCACACTATTAAGAGGTGTTGCCATTATTTGAGCAGGCATGACCTTGCTGGAGAAAGTGTGTCACTATAGAGACAGGTTTTGCTTAAGCTGTGCCCAGTGTGACAAAGTTCACTACCTGTTGCTTGTGAAACAAGATGTAGAACTCCATCCCCAGCACTATGTCTACTTGCATGCAACTATGTCCCAAAATGATTACAATGAGCTAGAACTAAACCTCTGAAACTTTAAGAAAGCTTCACTTAAATTTATTTTTTATAAGAGTTGCCATGGTCATGGTGTGTCTTTATAGCAGTAAAAGCCCTAAGACACAAACATTATATATTATATTACACTGTATAGTATGGTTTAGTATTTACTACACTCAGAATTTTAACTCAATTTTCTTCTACTTTTTTCTCACTAATTACTTTCAAATTTTCTAAGTCACTTAAAATTCCAGTTTCCTCGATATAATATTCACTTAGCTTTCACTGAATTTCAACACAAGAATCTTTCTTTTAATATATAAGTGAATATAATATATATTTATGAATGAAAGGAGTGCTTAGCTTTACCTTGTTTTAGAGCACGCATCTTATTTCCCTTCTCGGTAAGGTCAGAGTTTCCTTTATTTTATATGCTTAGTTTTGATAACTTAAAAGTGTACATTCTTTTGAAGTTTTGTGGATGTTTAATTGTAATTTATTCAATGGAATAAGTTTGTTTTTCTACCTTTGTCCATTGCTTTTCCTCTGCATGAGATGTAAAATGATCAGGCATGCTTTTTCCTCCACTGAAATCCCATTATGCATACTATGTTGCTGATTGCATAATTCTTGTTTCTTCTTCAGCTTTTCCTTTTGACATTTAATCATGCACATAACCTTTACTTCTTCTTCAAGAAGGAAACAATAAATTTTTACCCTAGATACAAATTTTTTCTTGCCTGAAACATGCCTCTCACCAAAGTTTTACTTCACTTTGGCATGCAATTGCAGAAATGACAAACTTCTATGGCTATTATTGCTTCCTTTTCAATGTTCCAAATAAAATAATCTAAAAAATGCTTTGATAGTCACTGTTACTGTCTAATTCAATGTGTTTTTCTAAGTAAGATACCACCGACTTTGTACCTCAGTGAAGTCCTCTGGCTTTAAGAGGCAATGTCTTAGCCTCTCTGCCTGAAAGTTGGTCCACTAGGCATGCCCTTTAAGAATTAATTCTCATCTGTACTTTACTTTTACTATAATGGAAAGAGAGTCTGCAATTGGCTGTATCCTTTTCTTTCTAACTTTCAAGAAAGGTTTCCATTTATTGTATCATTTGCATCCTGTCATCCATTAACGTTGGATAACAAAGTTGAAGAAGTGAGCTTGTTCCATGCTTCAGCTGGAAATTCCATTCAAGGTTGAAAGTTAACATAATTTTGATTGGATTTTAGAGAGACAAAATTGGTGATATAAGGCCATTGCAAAACTCATAGATTTTATTGTTATTTATGTTTATTTACACATTTTATGCATTTACTTAAATCATTTTCATTTTATTTTACGCATATGGTGATTACCTGCATATATGTGTGAGCACCATTTGTGCACCTGGTGCCCTCAAAGACCAGAATAGGGTGTCAATTTCCTGCATATGGAATTATAGACAGTTGTAATCTGCCACATGAGTGCTGGGAATAGAATCCATGCCTTGTCAAAGGTCAAACAGTGCTGTTATCCAATAAGTCATCACTCCAGTTCCCATTTATATACTTCTGAAAATGCTCAGATATTACAAACACCATTTGATTGACCTATATGATTTTGTTCCCTGACACCTAGTGACTCACACTTTGATTAGTCAGCTTTGTGCTGAAGAAGATGCGTTGTGCCCTGTGAGTTCTTATGCTCATGAAATCACCTTCACTTTTGTTTATGTCTCAATTTCTACACAGAGTGATTCACAAACTAAGTTACAACTTGTGTCACCTTTAACCTACAAAGCTATTGCTAACACTTATTAGTAATAATAGTATGACTGTGAGTGAAACTCTCATATCTAATGGTTTAACCAGAATCTTGGAGTAATTTTGAGAGGGAATTGAGTCAAGCTAGAGAAGACATTGCTACTGAGAAGGAAATATACATTCTGCAAGGACCAGCTTAACTGAAAATTGCTGGCTATGGTGATATGGCTAAATTACCTTGGAATCAGAATAATATGGAGTAAACTGAGTATATGACATGACAGTTCACAAAAGTTAGGCTCTGTGTTAAGAAAGCAGCAACAAATGCAAGACCCATTTTACATCTAAAAAGCTGAGAATAGAATGGTGATTGCCAGAGACTACAAAGTGTGGTGAGGATTGAGGAAGGTTTATCAATAGGAGCTATATAATACTTAATTATGTGTGAGTTGTTCTGGTATGTTGTTGCATAACAGGATGGCTGTGGGTAAACAAGGTGCAGTGATATCATGAATGTTTTTCCAGCATCAGTGCCAGTCCAAGGTAAGTAAGAAACTTGCCTTTGATGCTTAGGAATACCTGATGTCTTCCTTTCCCATATCAATTATATTTTATGGTACCTTTCTGTCTAACCTAGCCTCCTCAGACTATTGTTTAGAAATCGATTCTTGGCTACTAATATAACATGTTATCTAGTTTTATTTCTGTTGCTATGATAAAATATATTAACAAAAAATTACAGGAGAAGGGATTTATTTTGGTCACAATTCTAGCTTATAGTCCTTTACTACAGGGAAATCAGAAGGGTAGGAACTTGAGATGACTTTGTATATTACATTTCACCATCAGGGGCAGACAGAAATAAATTCATGCAGGCTACATGCTTGTTTGAATGTGCTCAGCTTAATTTTTTTATTCTAATGCACCATGTCTACGGAATGGTGCCTCTCACTGTGGCCTGGGTCTTCCCACATTAATTAACTTAAGAAAACTCTCACACAAATGCCTAAAGGTCAATCCTATGCAGAAAATTCATCATTAAGACTTTCTTCCTAAAATTCTAAGTGATTCTAAGTTGTAGCTAGTTGACAATTGAAAGCAAACCATCAGAAAATGCTCCAATAAATACTCAATTTGTTCCCTTCACTCTTTCTCTTGATTTTTTTTAAATCTTTCTTAGTTTCATTAGAAACTGAAAAAAAAAACCCACCACATTTATGAACAATATTCAGTGACAAACTTACCCTTACTTATAGATAAGTACTTACTAGTACAGTAATTTTATAATAACAGCAGTTGTTTTTGTATCCCAGAAACAGACAGGGGTGAAGGGATACAAAGAAATATTTAGAAATTTTGGTGATGTGATAAATATACTTATTACCTTGAATTAGAGAATTTTGCTGATGTAGACATATATCTGAACTTTTGTAATTGCACACATTAAATATAAGCAGTTCATACATCTATACATACAAACTATACATCAGTAAAATAATGAAAAATTTTATTAATTACAATTATTTATATGAAGTGAAATTAAGTTTTTATTCCTTTCTCATATAAATATCATCTTTTGTAATTAATTGGCTTTCATGATAAACATCCATGCTGGGCTTCCTCTGCTACCATCATTTCAGGAGCTGAAAGTTACTTTAAATAATGTCAAGGAATCACACAATTTTTCAAATTTTAAAAACTGTCCCATTAATATATCTTCTTCTATCACTCTCATTTCTAGCAATTCTTAGCAATAGTCATCCTAACTCACAATCCTATAATATGTATTTTCCCCAGACCACAAAATGCCAGAAACTTACTTTTCTTGTTTGTGGTGTTGATTTGGATTAGAAATGGCACCACAATGTTAGATTATTTTGCGACAAAGTGCTAATCAATGTCTGGTTATGGAATATCCTAGCAGATGAGGAAATAACTTCTAACTGAAGGATTTTTTTTTCACCATCATTTGGGGTTGAAAATTATTATGAGAAAATATATGATCTCTTATGGACAAATGTTCACATTAGCACAGTTTCCATGCAGAGCCATGTCCCCTTTAAGGAGAATCAAGTGGATCACCAACAGCACACACCTCTTCAGTATTGTTTAATTAAAATTTTCTAAGAAATTGATCTTGGTTTAATTGACTATTTTTTCCATTGTATATTTGATTTGTATTGCATAGTTCTGATCTTAACTGGAAATCTAAAGTGTAATTGACAAAAACAATGTATTTTTATGTGAAACAAGGTTTTGATATATGTATGCATTATGGAATGTCTAAATCCAGCTAATCAACATATTCATCACTTTATATGCATATCGTTTTAGGTTATAAAAATGCTCAAGACCTTACTTTGCGGCAGCACCGACAGCCCCACCCCCTTTCTCTGCGGAATCACCATGGCGGCTGGGACCCTGTACACATATCCTGAAAATTGGAGAGCCTTCAAGGCCCTCATTGCTGCTCAGTACAGTGGGGCTCAGGTCCGCGTGCTCTCCGCACCACCCCACTTCCACTTTGGCCAAACCAACCGCACCCCTGAATTTCTCAGAAAATTTCCTGCTGGCAAGGTTCCAGCATTTGAGGGTGACGACGGGTTCTGCGTGTTTGAGAGCAATGCCATCGCCTATTATGTAAGCAACGAGGACCTGCGGGGAAGCTCTCCAGAGGCAGCGGCTCAGGTGGTGCAGTGGGTGAGCTTTGCTGACAGTGATATCGTCCCTCCAGCCAGCACCTGGGTGTTCCCCACCTTGGGCATCATGCACCATAACAAACAGGCCACCGAAAATGCAAAAGAAGAGGTGAGGCGAATCCTGGGGCTGCTGGACACTCATTTGAAGACAAGGACTTTCTTGGTGGGTGAGCGAGTGACTCTGGCTGATATCACAGTTGTCTGTACCCTTCTGTGGCTCTACAAGCAGGTCTTAGAGCCTTCTTTTCGCCAGGCCTTCCCCAATACCAACCGATGGTTCCTCACCTGCATTAACCAGCCTCAGTTCAGGGCAGTCTTGGGGGAGGTAAAGCTGTGTGAGAAGATGGCCCAGTTTGATGCCAAGAAGTTTGCAGAGAGCCAGCCTAAAAAAGATACTCCAAGGAAAGAAAAGGGTTCACGAGAAGAGAAACAGAAGCCCCAGGCTGAACGGAAAGAGGAGAAAAAGGCAGCTGCCCCAGCTCCTGAGGAGGAGATGGATGAGTGTGAGCAGGCACTGGCTGCTGAGCCTAAGGCCAAGGACCCCTTTGCTCACTTGCCCAAGAGTACCTTTGTGTTGGATGAGTTTAAGCGTAAGTACTCCAACGAGGACACCCTCTCCGTGGCGCTGCCATATTTTTGGGAGCACTTTGATAAGGATGGCTGGTCCCTGTGGTATGCTGAATATCGCTTCCCTGAGGAGCTCACCCAGACCTTTATGAGTTGCAACCTCATCACTGGCATGTTCCAGCGATTGGACAAACTGAGGAAGAATGCCTTTGCTAGTGTCATCCTCTTTGGAACCAACAACAGCAGCTCCATTTCCGGCGTTTGGGTCTTCCGAGGCCAAGAGCTTGCCTTTCCGCTAAGTCCAGATTGGCAGGTGGACTACGAGTCATATACATGGCGGAAACTGGATCCTGGTAGCGAGGAGACCCAGACCTTGGTTCGAGAGTACTTTTCCTGGGAGGGGGCCTTCCAGCATGTGGGCAAAGCCGTCAATCAAGGCAAGATCTTCAAGTGAACATGTCTTGCCGTCGCCTAGCTGCCTGCACCTACCCTTCAGGGGAGATGGGGGTCATTAAAGGAAACTGAACATTGAAAAAAAAAATGCTCAAGACCTAGATTCTCAGTAATTTATTAATACTATTTACTGTTGTTAACTTTATTATTCCCATAAGCTTTAGAAGATTAATTTCTAAATTTTAAACTTAAGATGCCTACTTTGGTCATTAATTTGGAAACCTTTAAAATAAATGTTCAAAATAAAAAAACATCATGAACATTTGAGGTGATATGTTTTACCTGGTCTAGACATTATACATCGTATTGGTGTATTAAATCATACATAACATTTTATGACTTCACATACTGCCCAAACATAAACTAACAAACAGATTCAGATATTTTAAAGTTTTTGAGACAAAGTGTCTTTCCAGTAAAATGAATGACGTTCTGTGAGTCTTAAGGACACTAAGAATATGAAATTATTAATCTGAGTACACTTCATATTAAAATGAACCTACTGAAACACATTCGTGTGGGTTTTTCAGCACTGAGAAGAACTGTAATGGAAAATCAGTTTTAATGAGGTGAATCTTGTTGGGGAATGCCCCTTCTTATGGATAGGAATAACAAGGGGCCGAGTGCTGGTTCACAAGACCTTTTGTAAATGAAGAACTTCCCCTATTTTACCTGCCGGCTCTACATATGACATATTTATGTACTTATGTAGTATAGTTCAAAGAAGTCTGGCCTTAATACTGCCTGTTCTTATAATTTCTCCAAATGTTCTGAATTTTCTGGAATTGCAGCACAAAGCCATTCGTGTCAGCTAACATTAGAAATAGTTGGAGTGACTCATCTTGGTTCAACTACTTTCTTTTCATCTTAAATTCGAGGCATAAATGTCTGAGGAATAAAAATCGAAGCACATTGAGGATCCAAAATGGATACTTCTACATTTTTGCATAGGATAAACTAGAAGGCACACTTTTGCATACAGAAATACATACATTTCTTTTCCACAAAAGAAACTACAAATATGTCCTGAGTTTGTATTTGTCACCCTTTAATTCAACGGTGATCACTGTTTCCCAAATACAAAACATGAAGGGCTAAATTCAGGCACACATCTTCCTGAAAATGCTGATTTCATTTCCTCGGCAGCAGGCCTGGGTGTAGCTCTTTACAGTTCTTCAAATGTGGCCCGAGAATTTAAGCAGTAGAATTTTCCTTGTCTCTCCTCTATTCCTCTCTTCATTTTCACTCATTTCCTTATATCTTGTTTCTCTATGAGCAGGGAATGTGGTTAGAGGCAATTTCACACAATACCTAAAACAACTTGGAAATCTGTGCTATAAGATGTGCTGTTAAAAAAAAAAAAAAAAAAACCCAGGCTGGAATGACTTTCTTACACGCTCAATCTCAGATGGTCATTTTGTCTGGGAATTGTCTGCAGAAAATGCAGGCAACAGTGATAATCAACCCATGTTTAGCATGGGAGGAGTCTATTACCAGGAAGTAGGCACAAGAAGATATTGAAGAGACAATAATAACAATAATAACATGAATTACAAGAGAATTGAGGCAACTCATAATAATTTTAACATGAATTTCCTTTTGATTAGATAATAGAACAGGGTGCTGATATTTATAGAAAAGTGATAGATTTGAGAAATATTTGCGAAAGGAAATGAGAGACAAGATTCTCTAGTAACATTATTCTCCTGTGAGTCTGAGATGCAGAAAATGATTCAGACTATTTGATTTTGTCTTAAGTGGTACTGAAAAATACCTGGATTTAATTTTCTCTCAAACGTCAGTCATCTTTTCAAAGTTGAAGTCATGAAATACAAGCTGAAGAGAAGCAGTGAGAATGTTAGGCAGCATGTTTTCCTTACCACTTTACAACCCAATGGAATAGGCTCAACAGCCACCCTCATCACCCCAACTAATTCTGTTACAAAAATTCCTGAAAACATCAAAAATTCTTCTGTTCACATTTAGTACTGTTTTGGTTTCTCAGTCTGTCGTTTGTGTTAGTTTCAAAAACCTATCATAAGAAAACGATCTAACATTCTATAGAGATACAATTTCTAAGCATTAAAATTTTAAAAAAGAACCTGAAATATACCTAATGTTGCCAATTCCTTCTCGGTAACAAGGAATTTTCTATTTTATTTATGAACAAAAACAAGTTTAAGGAAATATAAGTTTCATTAGAGTTCTCAAAAATTAAATGACAACAGTATAAAGAATGATGGTTCATGGGTAACCTAATTGCAGTTCCCCCAAATTCCTATGGTAGAAAAAGAGAACCTACTTCACAAAGTTGTCCTCAGAACCCCACGTGTCTGCTGTGGCATGTGAGCACTCTCCTGTCCACACACCAACACATAATAAATAGATGTAAAAAATGTAAAGAACTTAACCTTTTCTTTTCTTTAAATGCAGAAGCAAGTCTATTAGTAAAGAAAAAAAACTGCATTATTTCTTAAGGAAAAGCACATTAACAATTTAATGTTATAAAATTATTGTAAAAATTACACTATGAAATATTGCGCTCAGAAGGATTATGGCTGATCAATGTTGTGTTTAGCTTTAAGATTTATCTGTTTTTTTTATTTTTTAATCTTTTTTCATTTTTTTGTGTGGGTAGGTTTTACTTTTGCAGTTACATGCTGGTGTTTACCAGTTGGTCTTGAATTATGTGAAAGAAAGTTATGATTTGAGAGTTATTTAATGCAGTGATATTTTACTTATGTTTTAATAAACAAAGTTTGCCTAAGGATCAGAAGAGCAAAGCTAAGCCACTAGAGGTCAGACTGTGGTGGCCTACACCTTTAATCCCAGGATTTGGGAAACAGAGGCAGAACAACTTCTGTGAGTTCAAGGCCACTCTGGGTTACACAAGATCAGTGCAAAGACAAATCCAGATGGTGGTGGCTCACACCTTTAATCCAAATACTATAGAGTCACACACCTTTAATTCCAGCACTGTATGGAATATAATATGGGAGGAAAGAGAGGCTGTCTGCTTAGACTGCTCCATTTGCTTAGTCGGCTTATGTTGTTTAGATATCTTAATAAAGAATATTATCCAGTTAGCTAAAAAAAAAAACAAATTAGCTGGTCAATTGTTAGAAATCATCTTGAGAAACCTAGACACAGAAAGACAAATATGGCATCTATTCACTTATATGTAGATATCAGCTATTAAGTCAATGATAGGCAAGCTACAATTCCCATAACCAGAGAGTTTAGGTATAGAGTAAGGGACTTGTCGGGAGGGATGGATCTCCCTCTGAGGAGGGAACAGAATAAATGTTTATGTATATATGAGATAGGGAAGGACTGGAATGGGGGATAAAACTGGGAGGGAGAGAAAAGGCAAGGCTGAGGGATGAAATATGGTGAAGGACAGCTTTGGTATGGTAAGGACCTTTTAGAGAGTAGTATAGAAACCGAATACAGTAGAAGTTTCCTAAAGTGTATACACATGTGAAGCCAATATAGAGGAAATAATAGGGGTTAGGAGAGTCCCAACGGGACCAACCCACCTACAAACCTTTGATGTACAAGATACGTTGATACAACAGTGGTACAAAGCTTGTAGGAGTAACCAACCAACATCTGGTATAGTTAAAGCCTACTTCCATGACCTGGATCCTGTACAGGTCACTACATGGATTACAAAAAACCTGAGACAAGATAGGCCAGGGACCTAAGAGAAAACCAAAGATTACTGTTCTGTTAAAAAGACATAACAATAAAACGACTCCTAACTACATTCTGCAGTACTCATACATCAGTACCTTGCTCAACGATTATCAAAGACGCTTCCTCCTGCAGCAGAGAGGAATAAATATAGAGATCAACAGACAGACATTATGCAGAGAGTGAGAGACTTTAGAACACTCACTCAGCCTCATTGAGGGAAGTCAGTGAAGGAACTCAAGTAGAAGCAGAGTTGTAAGTCATCAAAAAGTCTTTCCTTCTCCAAGTTACTTATGACTATGGTGGCTTTTATTTATTTATTTTTGTTGCTGTTTGTTTTTTGTTTTGTTTTGTTTTGCTGTTTTGTTTTTTGATACGGAGTTTCTCTGTAGCTTTGGAGCCTGTCCTGGAACTAAATCTTGCAGACCAGACTGGCCTCAAACTCAAGAAATCTGCCTGTTTCTGACTTCCAAGCGCTGAAATTAAATGCCTGTGCCACCACTGTCTAGCTTTGACTATGGTGGTATTATTTTTTATCACAGCAACAGACACCAAAATAAAATACATCCCAAATTTGTTTCTGTTTATATATTCACATTAATTTCTTTTCATCTGACCCATGCTTTTTTCTTGTAGGAGGACTATATAAGGTATACCACACTATCCAGAACAGGACAATACCTCATTACCTTATTCTCACCCTTTTGTGAAGATTACATTCATGGATCCTGAACATCTTGGGAGGTCATTATTCATTCCACTCCACTTTTTTATGTTGTGAATAAAAACTAACAAAAATTTTAGAAAATTTATTTTTATAGTGTAGATCTTGAAATCCACAAATCAATGATACATTTATTTTTTTACTAATCAATTATTCAGAAACCCAATCTGATATAAACATAAATAGTTTTATTTGCCATCAACATATCTCAATTATGAAAGATTTTCTTCATTGATTTTAGATCAATTGTAGTTGATATTATCAGAAT
Source organism: Neodon shergylaensis (assembly GCA_025134845.1). NCBI lineage: Eukaryota > Metazoa > Chordata > Mammalia > Rodentia > Cricetidae > Neodon > Neodon shergylaensis. The sequence continues at coordinate 7,651,952 of JABTXL010021554.1, forward strand.
AATTATGTCCCCTTAATGTCCTTGTTTGACATCCTCAAGCAGAATTGATGGTTTGTCGGAGGCACAGAAGTGAATCTCTTTCACCTTTACTAAAGGTCAGAGAATGCAGACCTATTCTTGTCCTTCAAGGTTATATGACAGAAGGTTTGACATAACAGAATATTTTGACCTAGGGTATGGTTACTTGATATTTTGTATATTAAGATGGTAATCACTTTGTTTGTTTGTTCTTTGTAGCTTGGTAACCAAGTATACAAAGGCTATGAGAAATAAACATAAGGCAAATCTTACTATTTAATAGTTGCCCTTCTGACTCTACTCTATTTGTTGTCTCTTGTCTATTTCTTTCTTAATCCCTTCATCCACACTCTTACCCCAGCACAGATGAATAAACTTGGCAGGACCCAGCAATCGTGATAGGAAATGTGGCATTTAGGAGGTCACACGCCTTGTGGATGGGTTCAAAGCTATTACAAATAATCACTGAGGTACTCTTTACCTGTGTTCTGTCAAAACACCAGAAGGAAGAGCCATGTCTGCATAGAGGCCTTCAGCTGGTATCAAGTCACTAAAGCTGATGCCTTGATCTTGGGAATTTCCATGATCTAAGACTTGGTCAAGTATAATTTTAATACTTTTAAACACAACATAGAATATTTTGTTATAACCACATGAGCTATATAAATCACTGATAGAGATCTAAATAAACTAGAAATATATTTTAAATGTAGTACTCAAAATATTTACAGAATCAACATTCTAATTATGTTTTTAAGCAACATACTAATTCAAGCTGAAGAGATCTTCTCTGTATGTGTCCTTGGTTAACTATTTCCAATTCTTTCAACTCAGAGCAAAGCAAGAAGCCTATAGCTTGGAGAAGCTTGCTGATTTCTAGACAACAAACAAGTAGAAAACAGTGGTGTCTTGTTTTTCTAGGACATGGTTGTAAATATTAAATAGCATTTTTCTACAGCTCTTGTAAACTCCAGGAAGAATATGGATGACACTGGAAGAGGTTTGTGATGGGGACATGTCAAAATGCATAACTGATATCTTTTTTATCAAGTATCAATTTTGTTGCTTGTAAACCAAATGTAATAGACTGAGAAAATTAGCAACAACCACATGCATTTAAGTCATGTCAAAGAGATAAGCTAACTGTGAATGAAAGAGAAAGATACATGATAAACTCTGAGGACTCGAATCCTTGAACCCTACATAAAAGCACTACATCATCACCCCTTGTATGAGGCTCATTTTTTGAAGATAGTAAAGGTCTGTTAGTAACTTTCTACATTTTGTTCTGTCCTGTAATTTAATTGAGAGATAGGCTGGGGAGTGATATAGTAAATAAATCACTACTTCTTGAGCAGGAAGTCAGTGTAAGAAATGCTGAGAGGAAAAATTGAGTAAATACATTCTTAGCACTATAAATAGTGTGCTTTGTATGTGGAAGGAAGAACAATCTGAAACCAAAAATATAACTATTAGTAATTCATTTGGTTTATACAAGAATTACTACTCTGCTTCACTGATACAAATTTAGTCTGAGTTTGTACCAGATTTTAAAAACAGAAGTAAAAGCAAAAATTTTAAGTTAGAATTTAGGATAAATTGTGACTCATTCTTGAATTACATCTATTACAATATTTGGGACTTGAAAATTGTCCATATATTAAGGCATGCACTATGTCTGGCAACCCTTACTGGTTATATAACTACCTTTTATACGTCAGTCATGACTATTTTGAGCCAGTCATGATTCATCATGTAGGTTTGAACAGATAATCTGTCTGAGAACCAAAGACAACAGAAACCTTAACCCTGACTCTAACCCATAATCCTAACCCTAACCCTGACTCTAACCCTAACCCTAACCTACATTTCCAATTAAAAAAATATAAGCAAGGAACAGGAGGCTGCTAACAGCAGGTGTCAGAAGCCTTGGGTTTGTAAATGTTGGTTCTACAAATTGAATGAAATAGAGTGTAGTCTGAGACTGGTTGTTTTTCTTTTTTCTTGGCAGCACAGACCCAAATCATACAGAAACTATATTGATTACAACAATGCTTAAACTATTAGCTCAGGCTTCTTATTAAGTAACTATTACATCTTAAATTAACCCATTTCTATTAATCTATATATCACCATTAGACTGTGGCCTACTGGTAATGCTCCAGTGTCTACCTCCTTTGCCAGATACATGGCATGTCTTTGACTCTGCATGCTCTCTCTCTGTTCAGATATATATGTATATATATATATATATATATATATATATATATATATATATATATATA
>JABTXL010021554.1:7654264-7670088 GCA_025134845.1 Neodon shergylaensis
ATATATATATATATATATATATATATATATATATATATATATATATAATTCAGATTTCCTGTCTGGCTTTATTCTGCTAAACCATTGGCCAAAACAGGTTTTTTTATCAACCAATAAAAGCAACACAAATGCAGAAGGATATCCCACATCATCTCCCATTTTCTGTATAATTAAAAAGGAAAGTTTTAACTTTAACATAGTAAAATTACTTATAACAAAACAGGCATCAAGCAATTATTAGAGTTATAGTATTTCTTTGTGAGTCTAAATTTTCATATCTAATTTATCTTTTATCATAACTAAGGAAAACTATAATTCTCTGTCTTAAACTTTTCAAAGAACCCAGAAGGATATAATATTGCCTAAGCAAAGAGGAAATGCATTGTAAGCAACTTACTCTAGAACTTACAGAGTTTGTTGTTTACTGGTGACATATGTCAATGAATCAGACATTGATGCCTGGGAATTGTGTAAAGGTTTGAAAACATTGATGGTTATGATCTGGTGTCTGAGTCCACAATCACTGATGCTGTTTTTCTATCATGTAGACAAATAAATGGTTTTGCTAGAGCTGTTCACATCTTGGAGGTGATAAGAACAAAGCAGGACCACATAAGGGGATCTATCTCAATGTCATCTAGGAGACCAACTTTTTAAATCAACTGGGAATCTCCACGCCAGAGGAAATGGGCCTTGATGGGCTTCCCAATAGTAGCATTATTTGTAATATCCAGAAACTGGAAACAACCTAGATGCCCCTCAACCAAAGAATGGATAAAGAAAATGTAGTACATTTACACAATGGTGTATTACTAAGTGGTATACAGCAATGACATCTTGAAATTTGCATGCAAATGGGTGGAACTAAGAAAAAATAACACATTGAGTGAGGTAACCCAGACCCAGAAAGATGAACATGGTATGTACTCACTCATAAGTAGATGCTAGATGTAAGCAAAGGATAATGAGCCTCTACTCCACAACCCTAGAAAAGCTAAGTAACAAGGTGAACCCTAAGAAGAACGTATAGAGATCTCCCCCCTGGGAATAAGAAATAGACAGCATCTCCTGACAAAATTAGGAGCATTGGGGTAGGTGGAGAAGGGAGAACAGAAGGGAATGGGGGAGAAGATCTTGAGGGAACAGGATAATCAACATGAGGGAAGGACAGAGATGGAGAGCAAAGAAGGAGATATTTTGATTGAGGTAGCCAGTGGGTTGCCTTTTTGTCTTAGTGACAGTGTCCTTTGCTTTACAGAAGCTTCTCAGTTTCAGTAGGTTCCACTTATTCAATGTTGCCCTTAATGTCTGTGCTGCTGGGGTTATACCTAGGAAGCGATCGCCTGTGCCCATCTGTTGTAGGGTACTTTCCACTTTTTCTTCTATCAGGTTCAGTGTGTTCCGATTGATATTGAGGTCTTTGATCCATTTGGACTTGAGTTTTGTGCATGGTGATAGATACGGGTCTATTTTCATTCTTCTACAGGTTGACAACCAGTTGTGCCAGCACCATTTGTTGAAGAGGCTTTCTTTCTTCCATTGTATACTTTTAGCTCCTTTATCAAAAATCAGGTGTTCATAGGTTTGTGGGTTAAAATCCGGGTCTTCTATACGATTCCATTGGTCGACTTCTCTGTTTTTATGCCAATACCACAATTAGAGCAGCGTCTTGCCAGATTTGTTCAAAACTATTAGAAAAAGGAGAGGCAAAGATCCCTGGGAATGTTTTCGAGCTTAGAGAGAAGGCTCAATGAGGAAAGTGCTTGCTGTGTACTCAAGACAACATGAGTTCAGATCCCGAGAATCATGTGCAACTGGACTAGTAGCACACATCTGAAATCCCATTGCTGCTAGCTACAGAGAGATGGGAGGTGAAGACAGGAAGGTCTGGATGTCAGAAGGACAGTTCACATATGCACTGGAGAACAACAAAGAGACTTTATGTCAAACAAGGTGGAAAACGAAAACTGTCAGCTGAAGTTGTCCTCTGACCGCCACACAATTTCCATAGAACTTCACACACGCTGTCGTACACATACATACATACATACATACACATTCACACATATGCAACATTCATACTCACAGTTTTAAAACATTCTTCAATTCATATTAAGAAATTATGAACTTTTAAAATATTATAGAACAGAATATATATCGTAACTTTTTTCTTTATCTGAATTTGTCATTTATGCACAGATCTCTCTCTCTTTTTTTTTCTCTCTCTCTCTCTGTCTGTCTGTCTGTCCATCTGTCTGTCTGTCTGTGTACATGGGTATATATTTATTATTTGAAAATTAAAAGGTAAATATTTAGTAATTATTTTTAATGTTAGGACAAGAATAAAATAGGACTTTGGAATTTTCTATTGGTGTTTCCCAGATATTTCTTTATAAACATGTTTTATGGTAAAGCAGTAATATTATTGTTAGAATGGAAAATGTAAATAAAAACAATAATATGACTAGAAAAAAAACAGTCTGTAAATAGCTCACTCTATTGTTTCAGGCTTTTCAAATCCTGATTTATTACCTGATGATATTACCATCATGAAATACATGCTGTCATCTTACAGTTGTACGAATTCATTTTAAAAATAAAACTTCTAAATTTCATCTTTTAATTTTGCAAGTAATGTCAAATATTTTTGCTCCAAACAGTTTATAATGTTTTGCTCATTTGCTAATCAATTTAAGTAAAATAGTTGATGTGGCAAATGGATTATATTAATGAATTATGACAGTAAACTTGAGCATGATTGCTTATATTAATTATTCATTAATTATAGTTTTCACAAAAGTCTATCTGAAGCATCTTCACTACCTGATGTATTAAAAATGCTGTTAGGATTAATCAACTACATTTGCAAAGCAGTCCTATATTTATTTCAATTTATATGTCATTTACTATGCGTAAAGTGAATAGTATTTTTTAAATAATACTTTAAAATTTTAAAGGAATAAAAAGTATTTCTAAAATACTTTCCACTTTTAAACTTTAAACTATATATTTATATAATATATATATATATATGTTAATGTGTGTGTGAGTGAGAGATATTTGGAAAGGAGATGTGTTGCAGGTGCCTAGGAGAAGTTGTAGTATAGAAGTGGGATTTAGATATGAAGTCCCACTAATACTGCCTATAGGCACTTGGGCATGGGTACATTCTATGAGGCTTGGATCTATTTTTTTTTTTTTTTGGTTTTTCGAGACAGGGTTTCTCTGTAGTTTTGGAGCCTGTCCTGGAACTAGCTCTGTAGACCAGGCTGGCCTCGAACTCACAGAGATCCGCAAGCCTCTGCCTCCCGAGTGCTGGGATTAAAGGCGTGCGCCACCATCGCCCGGCCTTGGATCTATTTTTGATAACCTCTGGCCAGAGATTACTATTGTTTCCTCCTAGATAGTGCATCACTGTGGCTGTGCAATTTCCCTTGTTCAACTGTTATAATATGAACTGATTATGGTATTTCTATATTCTCTTTTACTATTGTTGATGAAAAGAAGAGGACAGAAATCTCCTAGACAGTTTAAGGACAGGGTACATGAGAGCACAGAATGCTATTGTTGTCCTTGGCTAGAAGCAGGAAGCATTTTTCTTTCTGAAGCAAGAGATGCTATAAGGCAGCTCTGGTTCCCCAGCTCACTTATAACTTCTGCTTGAATGTTCTACAGGAGGGTGTGACACAGACTACAGTCAAAACACTGCTTCCTTCTGGTGAATAACAGATCTCTAAACTTTCATAGAGAAAATGGATTATATCTATGTGAGAATTTCTGTCTATTTCCAGTGGAGGTCGCTTCCTCATAGGTGATATAGTTCCATCTCATACTTGTGCCAACAGAAGAAAGAGAGAGAGAGAGACAGAGAGAGAGAGAGAGAGAGAGAGAGAGAGAGAGAGAGAGAGAGAGACTTTACAAGCATCAATTCATTCATATTATTGACAACTTATGTTTTATTGTCAGGTTGCTTATCAAAAATGCAAGAATATAACTCTCAGTTGATGAGCTGTTTAAAACGTACTTTTAAAAATCTTTTGTTTCAGTAATTTAAATTCAGTCATTAATAAAACTAAAAGAAACTGTTACACATAGTCAAAAGTTTGATTTTTGTGCAGACTTTCATCCCACATTATTTTGTAGCTGGATTCTCTCATTCACATGTTATTTCTGAATTATTTCCAATTTTTTTAGATGCTCTTTTGTAACTATTTTATTCTAACAGAAATATTCCTGACCTCAAGGGAAGAGGAAGGTTCACAGGACTCTGGAAGTTTAGAAAAAGATTCACAAGGGCCTCCCCCAGGCTATGCAACCTGTAGCAATTGCTGGGGAATGATTGTCTCCAACAGACACAGGGGTATTCAGTTTTTAAAGGGAGTGCCAAAGATGTGGCCTTAGAGTCATCCCTCACAATAGGATGAGATTTTCTAAGCTCCATTTGCCTTTGAGTCACATATACTCCTGTTAGTAGTACAAATAAACTCATGGGTTTGTTAAGTTGGATCTGGGTGGAATAATGTCTTTGGTCAACCATTCCTGTCCTGTATGGGGTAAATAGATACTTGTTCAGGCCACATGACAATGCATTTACTATATCTCAGTACATAATTTATACAGCTCCTCAAAGCTCCCTATCCCATTACCCATTTTTGCACTAATTACATCTTGTGAAGCAAAAACCTCATTGAGCCGTATGAGGTATCCTCGCCACTGAATCTTCTTACACGTCTAAAAACTCTGCCTCGAAGTAGATGTGTGTGCGTATGACAAGCTCAAAGTTCATTGAACTCCAGGAATAAGCACTATTAATCTGAGTTTGTTTTACTCTCCCAATAAGTATATCACCTCAAATTAATCTCTCCAACCAAGTGGTCTATATCTTGCAGTGAATTCTTCAACTTTTGCTTCTTCACTTTGTCCCTTTGCTCTTTTAAACCCCAAGCATTGTCCTTTAAAAGGTGCAGTATTGGAAAGAAGGACAAATTAACAAAATGAATGCACTGCACTTAAATTTACTTATGCATAGTATAAAAATAATACAATATGTGACTGTGTGCTGTCATTTGATACCTTCTATGCCACTTGTGATTTATTTTGCTAATGGCACCATTGCACTTGAGCAGAACGGCCACTAGAGTGCTGCAAGTGTCCATCCAAGCCTGTCCCTGCTCATGAAACCTTCTATTAATTTACTGATAAAAGCAGTAAATATGGTATTTCTTTTGGACTTAGGTCTACACTTAATAAAGAAACACAAAAAATTTAAAGCATTAACTACAGATGTCTGCCTACAAATTTAAGTTTATGAACCTTTATTGGGCTAATTGCTGAATATATATAGAAAAAATAAAGATAAAGGTATTAAAACTTATTTTAAGTCCTCTATCTTGGCATTATTTTAATGTATATATTTGTTTTCATCTTTATATACACATACATTTCTATGAGATCTTTATTAAGTTTTATTCATGAAGAATGTAGATATTCTGGAAATAGACTATGAGTATTCTGGTAATATACAGATTGTTCAGGTTATATAGCTATTCTCCATATTAATATCTTTTAAAACAATTGTTCATTCTTGAATATTTTGCTAGTTTGAATTTTAAAGGTCAGTCAACTTTCTTTAACATTTTTCTTAGAATATTTTGGAGGATCAAACCATGTCTTATTCATCCCTGTGGGTGGAATTTATACTATGTATCCTTAAAATAAATTTGAATATCCATCATTTAAAACATGGGTACATAATTTTATTTCTTAGTTAACATTAAGGAAACCAAACATGTGCCTAGATCTTTATATTAAATTACCTGAATTGGTTCACTTACACTTAACTTGAATAATAGTTTATATGAAGCATTTTATATCTCTCTTTTTAATTAAAATTTTAGAGTAATAATATTTTTACTCTAAACATTAAGTAAATCACAGCACAGAGTTAATTTCATTTATTAAATTGCTGATTAATATTTTATGCTAATTTAGATATTTTTACCAAAAGAAAATTATTCCACTGGTTTTTCTTCTGAGACATAATACTGGAATTTACAAAATATTCACATGCAATAACTTTATATTTCAAACAGCTCTACAATATTTTTTTATTATTCATTTATTTATTTATTAAAGATTTCTGCCTCTTCCCCACCACCGCCTCCCATTTCCCTCTTCCTCCCCCAATCAAGTCCCCCTCCCTCATCAGCCCAAAGAGCAATCAGGGTTCCCTGCCCTGTGGGAAGTCCAAGGACCACCCACCTCCATCCTGGTCTAGTAAGGTGAGCATCCAAACTGCCTAGGCTTCCACAAAGCCAATACAATGGGTTTTTGATCCTACAGCTCTACAATATTTTAATTGGAAAAATACCTCAGCTCATTTTCTAATATCACTTATTTTAAAATTAATTAATGTAAGCTTTTTCAGATAAGGCCAAGAACTAGCATTTTCCTCAAATTTAAATGAATAAAGAGATAAGAACTGGGAAGTGCTTGCTTCTTTCGGTCTATATCAACACACAGTAGAGTCATTTCATGAATAAGATGCATTCAGAAAACACTCAATAAAACTCAATTTAAATTTTTTTATTCTTTGCAATTTAACATATAGAAGGTAGTGCTGGTTTCTGAAATAAAAATTATTCTTTTCAGTTTAAAAAAATGACTTCTCAGTGGCAAGTGTCCAGTTAGAGTTACATGAGACTGCAGGCAAATACATAATTTCATCTTCATTTCCCACAAGATTCCCTTCCAAATACCTGCAAGCTCATTCCTGCTGGTGTCTGCAGTCAGCGTGTTCTTTTATTTTGAAACCCTGCTGTTTTGAGACAACTCAATGTTCAGTTCATTTGTAATGCCTCTGTAAGTCTCAGATTAAAAACAATCGTGTGATGACACAGTGTTATAAACTCATCTCTTACATTCAAAGACACTAGAACTTTTGCTGGATCTCATAGCGTGAATAATACGCCTGAGGTCACCTAAGACTTAAGATGGCTAATCTATTGTGTACTCAGCCTGCTAGTATAACCTGCCTTTAAGAGAGCAATGTTTGCTACTTCCTATACCACTCGCCTTGGATTTCCCATATAACCAACTTTTACAACCTCAGCTAAATACACAGATACAATCTTATGCACTTTCCCAAGCTCTCTTATAAAATAGTGTGTGTGTGTGTGTGTAATGGTAATAAATGGTGAAAACACCAAATAAATTGTAAATAACTTTATGTAATAAATATCCTCCACCAATGTTGCGAACAGAATAAAGCTGTTACTTGATGGCAATAGTTTTCTGTTATGTTAGTTATCTGGGCCAGTTGGGATCAATTGAAGTGAGTGACTCAATCCCTCTTAAAACCCATCTAAAGATTTCTGTAAAGGATCCCTCATTGCTTCTCCATATGGTGCTTTCTGTGTTAGTCAATAAATACAGAGTAAAATCCATTTGTTAGGGACAAAGATAGAGGGACAAGACAAGACACTTAGATGCCAGATAGACACAGATCAGATAATAGAACCCATAAGCTACAAGCAGGCTGGAGACACAGAAGACACAGACAGTAGAGAATTCAAATCTTGATTTGTCCTTGATCAAAGTATTACAAGGGGAAGTATTTTATTTTTTTATTAATCCAAGACTGATAGATTTTGAATACTGTGAAGTAATTACTATTGCATTTTAATGAATGATTACTAATTTGGTATCCTACAGGACTTTAAAAACATAAGTGTATTGAGAACATTATTGTAATTATTTATCTTATTTTATAGTTAGTCTAAATTTCTGAATGTTAACTCTTGAATATCAGTTAACTAAGAAATTTATTCATTCACTGGATGAGTGCCAAGAAGTATTAAAGAATGTATCATTATTTATTCTCTATTTGTTTTTTCGAGACATGGGTTTCTGGTTGTGCTGGAACTAACCTATCCTAGAACCAGGCTGGCCTAGAATTCATAAAGATCAGTCTTCCTTGGCCCCCCAGCTCTGGGATTAAACACATGTGATACCACACCCGGCACTGTTTACTATCTTAAGAGAAATAGTCAGGTGGTGGTGGTGTAGGCCTTTAATCCCAGAACTTGAGAGGCAGAGGCAGGTGGAGCTCTTTAACTTTAAGGCGAGTCTAGTCAAAAAGAGATAGTTTCAGGACAGGCACCAAAGTTATTCAGAGAAACTGTTTCAAAAAATTTACATACATACATACATGCATACCCACACACTTGTGTGGGTATGCATGTATGTATGTACGTAAAATCCCTGAGTTTTGCACATGCCAATAGCTTTTATTTAGAGTTCTTGTTATTAGTTCTTTGTATGATTAATATCCAGGTTATCATCTAATTCAAATTCAACAGGAAATTTGTTCCTATTAGTGATTGCTACCAAATACTACTACTACTTCTACTAACATATATCTTAAAATATTAAGTTTCTTAAGGATTTAATGATAATAACTTAGCCGTTTATTTGTGAATTAAACAGGTGGTCATGTTTAATGACAAAGAATGAGTTGTCACATGGTTAGTAATCCCGCATCATTTCTCTAGTGAAATATCTGCCACTATTTTCATAGGTGATATTAATTTGGAATGCTGGCTATTAGCTTTCTGTATATTTTAAAAACAGTTCTTTATCAAAAGTATACTTTAAACATATTTTCTGCTAGTTAAGTGTTGGGACCAATTGGAGTCCTGGCCTTCAGCTGCTCTTCCCTGCTAGAGCCTTAAAGGTGTGCCTTGCCTAGAGGATCAGAGGATGGGATTTTCACCTGTTGGCCATTGATTGCTGGGTATTTAAGCCTCCATGGTGCTATTAAAGAAGGGCTTTTGTACCAGTAAAAAAAATGACATCTTGAATTTTCATGCAAATGGATGGAAATAGAAAACACTATCCTGAGTGAGGTAACCCAGACCCAAAAAGATGAATATGGTATGTACTCACTCATAAGTGGATTCTAGCCATAAATAAAAGACATTGAGCCTATAATTGTGATCCTAGAAAAGCTAAATAAGAAGATGAACCCAAAGAAAAACATATAGTTATCCTCTTGGATATTGGAAGTAGACAAGATTGCCAGGCAAAAATTGTGAGCTTGGGGGTGGGGTTGGAGTGGGGGTAAGGGGAAAGGGGGAGAGAGTAGGGAGAAGGGAAGGATGGGGTGAACTTGGGGGAATGGGATGGTTGGGATGGAGGAAGGTTGGATATGGGAGCAGGGAAGTAGATATCTTAATTAAGGGAGCCATTTTAGGGTTGGCAAGAGACTTGACTCTAGAGGGGTTCCCAGGTGTCCAAGGAGATGTCCTCAGCTTGTTCCTTGGGAAGCTGAGGAGAGGGCACCTGAACTGGCCCTATCCTATAGCCACTCTGATGAATATCTTGCATATCACCATAGAACCTTCATCTGGCGATGGATGGAGATAGAGACAGAGACCCACATTGAGCACTGGACTGAGCTCCCAAGGTCCAAATGAGGAGCAGAAGGAGAGAGAACATGAGCAAGGAAGTCAGGACTGCGAGGGGTGTGCCCACCCACTGAGATGGTGGGGCTGATCTAATGGGAGCTAACCAAGGCCAGCTGGACTGGGACTGAAAAAGCATGGGATAAAACTGGACTCTCTGAACATGGCGGACAATAAGGGCTGATGAGAAGCTAAGGACAATGGCACTGGGTTTTGATCCTACTGCATATACTGGCTTTGTGGGAGCCTAGTCTGTTTGGATGCTCACCTTCCTAGACCTGGATGGAGGGGGAAGGACCTTGGACTTCCCACAGGGCAGGGAACCCTGACTGCTCTTTGGACTGGAGAGGGAGGGGGAGGGGGAATGGGGGTAGGGGGAGGGAAATGGGAGGAGGTGGAAATTTTTAATAAAAATAAAATAAACTAAAATGTTTTAACTAGTTAAACTTTGAAAAATCAAGTATTTTTCTCACTGAAAATCAGTTAGAAGAGGCCTCTCTTACATTCAGAAGTAAGATCTTGAATTGACCTCACCTACTCATGCCCCAGATGACTTAAAAACTTGAGGTGCACTAAATTCTGATATGATGCTTTACTGAGACATCATTGTATGTGTTCTATTAGGTATTGTTTGCAGTTAATTTCATGTTATCAAAAAGTTGAGTAGACCAAGAAAGAAGGCTTACCATGTAAAGAAGCTTACTTTCTCAGCCTGAGAACCTAAGTAACAAGACAAAGTAGAGTTCTACATATACAAGTTGTCCACTGACTTCTACGTGCACACTCGTGTGCCTGCACAGTTACTTGTACATGTGCACATGAGCACACACACAATAAATAAACAAACGTAACTTCCTGGAAATACTTAATTCAAGATACCCAAATCATTACATTCCACTCTTTTAACACAAAGATTTGTTGGAATATATAAAAGAACCATGGTATAAAGACTAATAATGTGAAATTCTCTATGCTAATACTTAGGATTTTATATATCATTCACAGAAGATTTTGTAGTTATTCTCTTAATATTCTAGTTGTTGTTACCTATTTTATGCAAGTGTAGTTTTATTGATGAAGGCAAGGTATATCAGTAATTAGCATCCCCTTATCAATAGTTTAAAATGTGCATATGGATCAAAATGCAATACACAACACAGTATATATAAAATTAATTCTGTGTAGCAAGTTAAATAACCAAGAAGCAATTTGTGATGGAATTTGGTAACCTAAAATGGTTCTTAAGCCATATAAATAATCTTTTTTACATTTGATACAGTTAACAGTAAATATTTAAATTCTGAATTTATCAATGTAAATTTAAAATATTAAACCTCAATTTTTTTCATTAATAGTATGCAAATATATGATGAATTTTAGTGGAGTACATCTAAATTAAATTTCTTTTGATCATGTTAATTAAGACTTGCAAGAATTTCACTGTGTTTCTTAAAATATAGTCTCATTTTTCCAAAAATGCCAGCTTTTGATATTGTTTACTTTTTTGAGGACAATCAGATAAAAATTTCTGTCGGCATTTAACGTAGAAACATGCTGTTTCTCCATTTATATTTAATATGAAGTTCTAAAGAACAAACTCTTTACCACAGGTGTCTCTGCAGCCCCTCCTCTTCTCAGCGGTCTAGTAGACAAAATGAAGCCGAACTCATGGGAAGAATGGAAATGCTTAAGCTAGAGAGTTAAGTGGCTACTCCTACTGGAGCAATTGCATTGCTGGAGGAGTCTTGATCCAGCTAAGAACTTTTACCTTGGCTAAGTTAAAGACAAAATATGGCCTTGTTTGGACTGCTGATATACAACACTTGGTATATATCAGGTGAGGTGGTTCACATAGAGATTTACTCTAGTTGAAATTTTCTGTTGCACTATAATAGACTATATTGGATTATACATATATCTATATCTATCTATCTATATATATGTGTGTGTGTATGTATGTATGTGTGTATGAGTGTGTGTATGTGTGTGTGTGAGTTTGTGCATTTACCGGCAACTCTGCCTCAGGACATATTTCTAGATATTAAAATGTCTATGGTATAATTCACCCCAGCCCTTCCACTACAACCACCTTTATTCCTTCCAGTGGTCAATATAATCCTCCATCTGATTTCTTTGGGGAGAAATTAAAATGATTTATAGTCTTTACATGCATGAGGTGAGACTAGATGTGTGCGTGTTCATAATGACTTTGAGAATTATGTGGTGTGTATGAATGCCAATGCATTATATGATAAGCTATAAAGGTGATAAACTTAAAAATAAACTAAGAGCAACCATGAGTAATTAAAATTATTATAATCATTTAATAGCTTAGAGATGTTATACTAAGAATAATTTCCAGAACGTTTTGAAATTTTAATTCTTAGTTTGTTATTGGCTCATATTTTATCAAAGTGGAGCCCTTAGCATCTGTAAAATCAGTTCTTTCATTGACACACTGATGTCAACAGTGAAAGCACTGGAGATGCTCTTCTTCATTATAGTTGAAATATTGACTTGCTCATCCATCAACTGAAGTTAAAGGATGTGGTCTTTATAAAGTCCTAGCTTGTTTTCAATAAATAATTACTTCCAACATTTGCAAAGATTTGATCTTATAGTTTTGAATTTTAAGATAAGTCCACTATCAGAAACTAGATTTGTTATTAAAGCAGCCATGGCAGCATAATTATTCGTACTATCATGCTAGAAAGCTTAAGAATATTAGAGAAACCCATCGAAATTTTATTTTCAGATATCATTTTATAGACAACACTTAATAGAATTATTCACTTCCCAAAAAGTTCATGAATGACTCTTTAGTTGACATTAATATGAAACATTCTTCAGGCTTCATGTCAGATGACATGTTTTCTTTAAGCCTGTAACTGTGGGAGATTCAGTGGGAAAAACTCTCCATGAGAAAAGCATGTAAAAGTGACAGGAAGATACTTAGATTTTATGGACTTTTCAGGGGTTTCTTTAAAAACTCCTTTAATCCCCATTTATTAAAGTTCTTGTAGCTCCCAAAAATGTCAAGCTAAAGGCAAAGCTTTTAGCAAATGCTCATTTTGGTGACATTACAAGTCCATTTGAATCATCCAATTGACTTAGCCAATTGACTTACCTAGTCCTTTCAGTAAAATATGTCCTTAATATTTTTCCTTTTAATATATTTCAACCTCCTTTGATTTTACGAGACTCTAATTTTCTTAGCAGTTCAAGTGACTATTTCCATATATTAATTTTTCATCTAAATTTCTGTTCTCAAGTTTCATAATTTTTCTATTTTGATGAGAAATAATTTGAATTTGTATAATAATTCAAAGGGACTAACATGTTATTATCTTCATAAATATAAATATAATAAATTATATCTGAAAATAACTCAATGTGCCCCTATATGGTCTCTGCATCAGAACTTCCTTCAGGTCCCTGTCCTCTTTGGTCTCTAGCTTGACTTCTAATGAACTGTGACTTAGAAATGTAAACTGAATAAAACCTTCCTCTCTAAGTTGCTTTGGTCATGGTTGTTTCATTACAGTAACAGAAACTGAAACTAAGGCAGTCTCCAATATTTAATTAAAGGCTTTAGCCAAAACAATTAATGAACAAAGAGTAATATACAATTCACTTTAAAATTAAAGATAACTATATTAAAATAGGTTAGAAACATATTAATTTATTGTCTATCACAACTTATGAGTTTTTATGGATACTGAAGGGCACTCTGGCCATCTCTAATATGGTGAGCATGGCTCTGGTAGACTTTGCCCTTTTCCCTGATTTCCTCTGCCTTGCTAAAAACTATTATATTACATTCCTAAAGCTGGCCACCAAAGTCTATTCTCTTATTTGGCCACTTCTATCTCCTGAGGTTGACAACCTTGGTCCAGCTATCTAAGTATTGAAGTTCAGCAATCAAAAGCCCCCTTTGGCTCACCAAATTAACATGTACAATTAAAATAAAACATCTCACCCTGACACAAGGTTTCCCATTTCATCTATATAAAGCACCATTTGCCTACAGACCACATCTGCTTCCGCTCTATCCAGAGGCAGTCTGTTGTCTTCCCCCATGGAAAAACAACCCTGCCCCATCTCCCTTACTTCCTTCCCTTTCTTTCTCACCCTGTATATACTCGCTGTCTCTTATTTTCTGCCCTCTGTCCCTCTGAGGCAAATAAATCTCCTTTGAGCTGAGAATTTGGTCTTGGGAGTCCTGAGTAGTTACTCTCACAGACATCTCTTATAGATATGTGCTTAACAAACTGAAAATCTATGACACAATTGGAAAAAAATGAATGTAGATTATATTAAGTGTTTATTTTATTCTATACAAATTCTTCAAACTTTCTTTGATTATGTACAAACCATTCTTCCTATACATAACGGCATAGTCACTCTCTGTCCCTTTCATCCTGCATTTTTCCATTGTTTTCTTTTGCTTTTGAGCTTCATTTTCCTCAGAGTGCTTGAAACAGTTGCTTATATAGAATGACAAAAGGGATGATCCAAAGACTAACACTGTCAAAGATAACAAGTATTTGAAAGAATCTGTTGGAGTGGAACTTGAACCTCAGGAGATACCTTTTACAAAGATGATCTCTGTTTATAAATTGACATCTGATTGTGCTCTAATGAGAAATATAAGAACTGACACTTCACATACCTACTCTGTGTAACCTACATAAAACGAACAGGTCTCCATGAATATGTATTTTTACTCCCACAGCTCTACGTCCCCAAAATCATGACCTACTCTCAGAGAATCCAAATCTACTTTACAATTTTGGCCTCTGGAGTCATTCTCTGAGAAACCTGAAAATAATTCTGTATTCCTGTGACAGTTGCATTTCTCTGTTTTTGAGCCTGGGTTGGAAGAGGTCTTGTTGATTTTTGAGATGTCATGAGAAAATTTTCTTGCTATGTTATTGAACCTTCCCAGGTTCTATTTAGCAACACTCTAAAACTTCCATGGTGCCATTATGTGATACAGGTTTTAAACAAGCAACATTTCCCCGATCTTCTGCCATGTCTCTTTTGCTCATGACTATCCATAGAAATTTGCTCAAAAGCATGCGGTGAAATATAAACATGTCATATTCTGAATATTTTGCTGCTCTGACAAATAGTTTCTGCAGTAATTTAGTGATATGAGTAGAACACTATCGTTAAAAAAAATTCACACCAAACCGAGTGCCGAAGATTCTATTGACATTACATTTTGAGGATGTCATTAATTACTTGATTGTACACCAGAAATCAAAGTCTTCAAAATGAATAACAAAACATTTTCATCCCATAGATGATTCTAAGAGTTTAGACATGGCCTTCCAGGAGCCAGAAACAGGGGAGGCCTGTTTGAAGAAAGACCAATTTATCTATGTATACTGTGAATTATAAGTCTTGGTTATTACATTTAAAATGTTTAGACATTGTATAACACATAGAGAGCCATTTTTCATCTCTTTAGGCCTTTTCCGAAATATTTCCCAGGCAGCCTCTCCTTCCTCTGCTTATACCATTTCCATCTCATTTTCTCATTATGTAAGCTCATATAGAGAGAGCCTAATACAACTATGATCGGGATAACTTATGTCTGTGAATGGAGTCCTGAGAAAATTGAACAATTTTCTACTACCGAAGAAAGGCCTGAAAATAAACAAGGTTGTCAAAAGCAACTATTTCAAGGAATGAATCAGAGCTCAGTGGCAGCAGCACAAGAGAAATGTGTTTCCTTAAGCTAGAATAGCATACAGCGAGAATGAGCTGGAGTCTCTGGCCTTTTTACCTCCAACTCCCCTGTTACTCACCAGGTAAAAACCTAGTTTCACCAGAGGCATATGAGAATTTCTATGAAAAGCAGCAACTTTACTACAATAAGTATAGATTTGTTTCCAGGGTAATAATAGCATTTGTCTTACAAACTAAAATAGGCAGATTCAAAATAGGAGCACAGAAGAAAAACAAAAAACAAAAGCCAGGTTAACAGACAGAAGGCTTGGTTTCAGTTGAGGCAAAAGGTACATTTTTAGGGAACCTTATCAAAGGGACTCTGGAACTGAGTGAGATCAGGAAAGGCAGGCCTCATAAACTCCCCCACTAAGCCTTGACCTACTAAACAAACATCTACAGGACAATCTGAAATTGCTAGGCAAAGGATAAGATAGTGTGTTTTGCAACACACACACACACAATTAAAGCTGCAAGAAATGGAAGTCATACTGACTCTAAATATTTGACCATGGCCTCTAGACTGTTCACAAATCAGGGGCTTACAAGTACAATAACTTACACAGAGATAAGTCATAGAGAGAGAGAGAGAGAGAGAGAGAGAGAGAGAGAGAGAGAGAGAGA
>JABTXL010021554.1:7670098-7748183 GCA_025134845.1 Neodon shergylaensis
AGAGAGAGAGAGAGAGAGAGAGAGAGAGAGAGAGAGAGAGAGAGAGAATATGCAGGAGGAGACAGATTTAAAATTATTAGAAAACATAAACTGTGCATACACACACACATATATGTGTCAATACATCTGCAATGTGTAATTGCACACCGTGATGCAGACAGTGGCACAGCAATTTTGGCAGGAAGTTCTAGAGATGTAGCTTTTCTGAGTCATCACCCACACTGACAGGGGCTGTTTGGTGAGGTAATTACCCATGAGTCCCATGAGTCACCCATATTCCTGTAAGTAATTTTTCACCCATGCTTCTGTAAGTAAACCAATAAGTTAATTCATTCACCATGATAGATGTGTGGAATTGTTTCTTCAGTCTGTCTACTACTATCCTACCTCAAGTGTCTAGACAGACAATCATCAATGTCACATACAATGTATTAGAATGTGCTTTAGTGGCTCATATTTTAATCATTAACAGAAGTCCTTTACTGTATTTGAATAATACTAAAAGTTTTCCTTAAGGGAAATTTATGAATGCTGTCTAGATTATGACATTAAAATTTTCAGATTTAACAACCCAGACATAAAACTAATACTAATTAAAATAACATATTTTTAAAGTGTAAACAAATAAGAGGAATAATAAGACTTATATAATTATTGAAAGAGATTTCTAGAAAACTTCCACACAAATGCTATAGAGAAACACTGACAAATTACAGTAGAAAAAAAAGTTTTGCTGAATCTGATATACAAGAGATCTTCCTTCTGAAAAAGGAACTCTACAGTGGAAACAGCTACCCCCATCTCTTCCACTTGCCTTGCTGTTTATAACACACTGGCATCCAACCTTCCATCTTTAATAAAGAATATGTCTGTCGAGGGATGATGGTCTCTTGTGTTTAAACTCATCCTTGTGCCTAAGTTAATATGAGTGAAATGTTCTCAGAATTTTATCTGTAAAGTTTTAGGTCACATTTTTTAAAAGAAGGCAATCGTTCTTTAGCTCCTCTTTGACTTTTACATTGGCAATAAGATGAGAACAACCAGAAGAATTTACTAGGCTCCAGAGACAGAATTCATATGCTAAACATGTCAATATAAATATAACAGCTTGCATTTGTGGGAATTAGCCACAACCTTTTGGCCTTCCTTGATACAGAGAAAATAAGTTCTACCAGCTTAAACAACTGTGATTTAGAATGTGATCATGACAACAGCTATTCTTTCTCATAACCAATCTCCTGTTTTACTTGCAAGAAAATCTTAGAGTTTTGAAACTGTGGGCAGATGTTTATAGTTACAAATAGGAATAGAAAATCAGGTGGAAAGCAGAATATCATTTAAAATTCTGTGAATAAAAAAGTTGTTCCCCAATACTCCACCCCAACAACATCAAGTTTTCAGGATAGTGGAGACTAGAGTTGTCTGGAAGAGTGAACTTAAACTAAGAGAATGACACCATAATATCACCTTTGGGCAAGGTAGTGGAACAAACTTCTTTATTGATGATTGATAGGGGAAGATTCAGCCCACTGTGGGTAGTGCCAACCCTGGGCAGAGGGTCCTAGATTATAGAAGGAAGCAGACTGAAGAGGGACACTACAAAGAAACCCCACACTAGCTCAGAATTGAGTATAATAAAGGGTTATTTATTTAGGGGTAGACTCACAGATCACAGTCCTCTGCTTGAACACGGAATCCAGCAGCCAGAAGAGAATGTGAGTCTGTGCTTTACATTGGCATTTATAGTATAAGAGGTCATGCCTAAGTGGACAGGTAACTTAAAGGTTACTGGCCAAAGAATTTCCTATAGCACCCCTTCTTTTATTTAAATAATAGAGTTCTAAGCCTAATACAAAATTATAAACAATAAGAACAAATATCAGGTATAAAAATTAGAATTACAACCAGCATAAACAATATCAAGCAAGAAACGTGTGATCAATGTTTCAATAATTATCCTATCCTAAGGAGTCTAAGTCTTGTATTATACTTGGCCAAGTCAACAGAGGAAAGTAATTATGACTATCTAGTCTTCAACCCAGAGACCCAAGAAGGGAAATAATATTACTTGAATAAGCAGGAAGTGCAATCAAGCAACTTCTAAAATGTGCAACAAACGACAGAGACAATTGGATATCTAGGCAATCACCGAAAGTCTCATTTGCAATGCTGGAGCAACCAACTTTGACTAAGGCTTAGAGTAACTGACAGACCAGGTCCTTCTGTCTATGTGTTGCTTTTATTGGTTAATGCAGAAAGAGAACTGCTTTTATTTTATTTTATTTTTTTGTATATTTCATATTCAAATCACAAAAGATTATTACAGTTTCTATGGGACTAAATGTATATTCTTTCTTAAAGGACTAGTAGCAGAACCAGTAATGATGGTAAGAGAATAAATAAGATTAGAGATATCCCAGGAACAGAAGTAGTGGCACTCCTGGTGGTTTCTGCACACTCTCAAGGGGATGGAAAGGCTTGCTACTAAGAGACAAACCATGTCATCACAGACGCAGATGTGCCTGGTGTATGAGGAAATTGATAGTTCTTGTTTTCTCATTCGTGAGTTGTTTCTTGTAATGTAAAAGTGCAACAGGACTTACATACAAGTGCCATCTATATGTATGTGGCAAGCAATCTCTTCAAGTACATGTATATGCTATTTTTAAAAGATGAGTCTTATATAAAGTGTTAAGAATTTTTTCCTAAGTTCTCTGGGGTTGTGGTTTGTAGGCTTGTTTTCTTTGCTTTAACATAGTTTAAAAACCACCTATGAGTGAATAAATGTGATAATTGTCTTTCTGTGTCTGGATTACCTTACTCAAAATAATGTTGTCGAGCTCCATTCATTTTCCTGCAAAATTCAAGATGCTGTTATTTTTTCTGCTGTGTAGTACTCCATTGTGTAAATGTACCACATTTTCCTTATCCATTCTTCAGTCAAGGGGCATTTACTTAGATAACAATGAGGACACTACGAGAGACTTACATAGAACTATCTACATGGGAAGCAGAAAAAAAAAACAAGATCTCCTGAGTAAATTGGGAGCTGGGGGCGGTGGTTGAAGGGAGTGGGGAAAGGCAGGGAGGTGAGAAAAGTGTAGAGCTCAATAAACAAATAATTTTTTCTTTTGAATTTGTTTTGATTTAATGGTAGGCCATTGAAGTGAAATAATAACTCATATAATTGCAAATTAACTCTTGTAAGAAGTAAATTTAAGGATGCTTGGGACACACAGATGCTATTGTTAATGATCACTTCTTTTATCTAGTATTGCTTTTTATTAAATTCTTTTATGAATTTCACTTTAACTTTACTTTGTTTTGAGCTTTTTCTGACAGATATAGAGGTATTTCAATAGCTGAAAATAGTCTATTTAGACAGAAATAACATCTCTTCATATCAGTATATCCACAGCCACTTGTTAAATGAGAAAGCAGAAATAATGTGCATAAGAACTACAGCTATAATTCTTTCAAGTTAATATTTTTAGAGAAAATGAATACTCATGGCAAAATATTAGCTTTAAGAAAAATCCATACAATTGCATTGATTCTATTGTCAAGTGATGAACTGTTACTCTTCCAAAATATTCACCATTCATATCTACTTTGCCTTTTGCTCAACATTAAGGTGAACCTTTAAAATTTAAAATATTTTTTAAACATTGCATAAATATAGAGGAAATAAATATCTGCTTAAATTATTTATTGGAGTATTCTGTCTCTTTTATCTCCTACTTTAGAGGGAACCTACATTTTAAATTGCATATGCATCATTCTGCATTAATTAAGCACTATGCCTTTAATTTGTTCAAATAAAATAGAATTGTGGGGAAGAACAAGTCAAAATTATATATTGTAACATTTACTTATGAAAAGTGGTATCTGAATTCTTATAAAAGAAGAAAATTCATGAAATTCAATTTGCAATCAGGCCTTTTTCAAGCTACTATGTTGTACCTATATACAAGCTATTGATCAACATTTTGAAAACTTTCAATTCTCTGCATAAAAGAATAATAAAATGGATGTGTTCTAGCTTGAATCTTCTTAGTAATCATTAAATTTAATTCTGTTGTCAGAACAATTATTTCTCTGTTTGCTAAGACCCTTCAATTCAATGCAATAACACCAGCCATTTACCATAAAACAACATAGCAGATCCTCAGGAGGTCTCTGAAATGACAATGCCCATATTGTGTGTCTCTTCCTTCAGATCATAGCGAAGTGAAGATAAAGTGTTTGTTAAATAAACACCAAGTCAGACAGCTGCTATACCTCTAATTCTGATGCTAACAGAGTGTAGACAGAAGAATCATGGCTTTTATCATGAAGTCTCTAAAAAAGAAAAAAAATATTAATACCTGGTGGAAGATTTCTTTATTGAAAATAGTTCCTTCTTTGCTTTTATTTGAATTTTCAAGTGAGTAAATAAAAAATTACACCATGCAAACTAAAAGATGAATTTGACAAGGACAGGATTCAACCTTTGCATTTGGGGAGCTGAGCTTTCAAGAATTCACATCAATTACATCACCTTGCTTATTTTACTTTCTGACCTATTTTATATCTAGGTTTGTTTTCATCATACAGCATGCTCTATTCTTAAATAGAATTCCTGGCATCTAATGTAGTTGTTCAGTGAGAATGAACTCCATAGGCTAAATATTTGAACACTTGGTCCTTGGATGTCACTGTTATTCTGGACGGTTTAGATTGTGTGGCCTTGCTGGAGGCCACATCATTGTGGAAAGCCTTTAAAGGTCTGAAGTCTTGCATCACACAATTTATTCTCTCAAGGATGTGATCTTTAAGCTTTCTTTTCCTGGTGTCCACTTTTGGCCATGTTTCTCAACACAATGGACTCTTAGCCCTTTGTAACCACAAGACAAAATAAACTCCTTCTTCTCCAAGTTGTATATGGTCATGGTGTTTTATCACAAGATCAGATGGTAACTGATATGCATATACTTTTCTGTTATTTCTATCCTATACCAGCCAGGTTCAGCATCTATATATTCATATTCTGTTCCATATTATAATGCGGGGATATGTTTTTCTCTAAGTATCTAGAGGATTTTTAACTCTTGGGTATTTATTTAGCAATGTCTGTGATATACATTCCTTTCACTAAGACATTACCTGAGAAGAATACACTATCTTCTTCTGTTCTCACTGTGCATTTCTTTCATTTTAGCACCACGCATGTATTGTTCCAATAATTTCTTTTCTTATCACTTTTTCTCTAATAGCTTACAGATTCATCGAAAAGAGCTATTATTATGCATTCATCTCTGAATATTCAACAGAGAGCATGCTTTGTGGTATTGTACTACAATTCAGCTCATTTTTGAATAGTACATAAATGAAAGAATGGTGAAATGGTGTGGATACAGAGGGAGAAAGTGAGGCACAGCTATATCTCTCACAGAGTTCTTATGAAGACAGAAAAAGCAGTACCCTGGTCTGTAACCTTTGCAAGGAAAAGGGATAAATTTACAGTTTATGCTAAGGTCTTAGGCTTCTTCTGCTTCCCCAGATCTCTAGGAGCCTGCCTTATATTGTAGCATTGTAGAAAGAAAGAATTTCAATAATTGGATTGTTGGAAAAAATGAGAAATAAATTTCCCCACTAATAGTTCCTACTGAGATAAATTAATCACTATTTTTTTTTGTTTCAGCCATGTTAGCTTTCTCATCATCATACACAATAGAATACTTGTTTAATCAATGGTGTGTTCTTAAGTTATAAGTCAGTAGAGATGTGGAGGAAAATCAATGTTTTAATTTATAATTCATGATTCAGCTTGGAACGTGGTTCTTGTAAATATCTATTGCTTCATGATGATAACTAATTTGTAATACCAGAGGGCATGTAACAATTATTCTTGGTTTCTGCTTGTTGATCCCAATAAATAAATGCAGAGTATACTAAAGTTTCAGCATATGGCTTTTGATGAACTGGGGCTTTTTTAAAATCTCAGATAATTATTTTAAACCAAACACAAAATGTTTTGCATTTGTCTCACAGGCACATACATGAGCATCAATACAGTAAACTGAAGCATTACATCATCTCGTAGGTCAAAGAAGTCTTGAATCATTTGCTTGGGTAATTTTAGAGTCTATGGAAAATTTTGTGAGGTATAAAAATTTTAATATTTTCCAGGTTCTGGCTATTACAAATAATGCTGCTATGAACATAGTTGAACAAATGCTTTGTCATATGATAGGGCATCTCTTGGGTATATTCCCAAGAGTGGTATTGCTGGGTCCAGGGGTAGGTTGATCCCAAATTTCCTGAGAAACCGCCACACTGACTTCCAAAGTGGTTGCACAAGTTTGCATTCCCACCAGCAATGGATGAGGGTACCCCTTTCTCCACAACCTCTACAGCAAAGGCTATCATTGGTGTTTTTGATTTTAGCCATTCTGACAGGTGTAAGATGATATCTCAAAGTTGTTTTGATTTGCATTTCCCTGATCGCTAAGGAGGTTGAGCATGACCTTAAGTATCTTTTGGCCATTTGAACTTCTTCTGTTAAGAATTCTCTGTTCAGTTCAGTGCCCCAATTTTTTAATTGGGTTAATTAGCATTTTAAAGTCTAGTTTCTTGAGTACTTTATATATTTTGGAGATCAGACCTTTGTCTGTTGCAGGGTTGGTGAAGATCTTCTCCCAGTCAGTAGGTTGCCTTTTTGTCTTAGTGACAGTATCCTTTGCTTTACAGAAGCTTCTCAGTTTTAGTAGGTCCCATTTATTCAATGTTGCCCTTAATGTCTGTGCTGCTGGGGTTATACTTAGGAAGCAATCTCCTGTGCCCATCTGTTGTAGGGTACTTCCCACTTTCTCCTCTATCAGGTTCAGTGTGTTCAGACTGATATTGAGGTCTAGGAATCAAACTCATGTTGATGGTCATGCCTGGCCAGCAAATGTCTTTATCTAATGAGTATCTTACCATCCTAAATACACTTTGACAAGAGTAATTTTGTTTCTGAGATATATGAAGGAACCTGTAGAATTTTGTTTTTCTCCTCATCTTCAGACATGAAAAGAATGCAAGCCTATCTCTTTGCTCACTTAATATAGTCAGGGATTATCATCTTTCTAAAGAGATGGATGCCTAATACCCCTTAGAGCACATTTTCAGTTGCATAATTGATATTTAAGCACAAATAAAATATTCAAACTGGCAGAAAAGGTGTGAATTAAGATTGGTAGGAGCTCTGGCATTAGGTATATTAATATCCCTTTCTAAGTTATTATCTCATATAAAAATCTCCTGAGAAAAACAAGAGAGTAGCCATATAATTACAAAAATATAGACAATGTACAAGTTGTTTCCCATGAAGTCTCTCAAGTGATTGCTCTCTATGTGAGTATTTTAGTGGATATAACTCTCTAATTAGAAATACATTGTGGTAGTAAATTTAAAAGTTTATTTCACCTAAGGTGAGTCTTTATAAAGAACCACGCTATTAGTTAAGCAAAGGAAAATCTTTAAAAGTTATAATCAAAGTGAGGAAAATACACCCTTTTTGGGCTTTGAATATTTTCTTAACTTTTTAGGTCAACATATTGTCACTGCTACACAAATACTCTTGAGGGGCACGGTTGGCTTTCTCATTGCCACGTGTTAGAAAATTAGTTTTCTGGGGGCAACACTAAAATCTATGCCATCTCTGGACACAAGTGAAACATAGTATCTTAAAATTTTCTAAGAAAAGGCACTGGGGGAGTGACACCATCTTAAATTACTGCCGGCAACACATCCTGAGCTCATGGCTTACTGCAGTGAGAAGTGGAGCTACAAGTGGACCACCCTTTCCTGAAGAAGGAGTGGTTTGTTATCAGAAATGGACATTTGTGGTGTTCATATATGAATCATCAGCATAAATTTAAAAAAATAAGGCAGATGTATTTTGTACTGAGAATATCATATAGTTCTTTACTTATAAAGAAAAATGCATAAATATAGATAATATAAGTTGCATGCTCAGTCAGATTCTTGTGGCAGTAGTTAAAACTCCTTTATTATAAGATTATTTGTAAATTAAATTCCATTTTATACACTTTATATATTAGTAATATATAATTAATTTCAAACTACATTTTTCTTCATCATTCAGCATTCCAAATAACCATGTGAGGTAGATATTTTGCCTTTGATAAGGAAGGGACTGAGATTCATTCACACTTGTCACTATATTCTATACCACAGAGACAAAAATGTCATAGTCCATCATCAAAGACAGCCAAGGAAGAAATTCAAAGAATAAACCTGGTGGTAGAAACTGAAGGAGAGGTCATGGAGAAGTGCTGCTTACCTACTGGCTTGCTGTGTTTGGCTCGTTCAGCTATCTTTCTTCTACAACCTAGGCCTGAACAGAGATGACACTGCTCACAGTGGCTTTGACCCTCCCACTTAAACAATTCATCAGGAAAGTTCTAGCCCTAGACATGCTCAGAGGCCAATCTGAGGGAAGAGATTCCTCAGTTAAGTTTCCTCTTCCCACATGACTCTAGTTTGTGGAAAGTTGTCAAAAATTAACCAGCATAGCACAAGTTCAAGCATTCCAGTATTCCAGTCATTTTTACAGAATGAAAGGGAAGTAGTCTGATAGGATGTAAGTACGTTCTAATGCTCTAATTGAACTCAGATATAGGGCTTGAACTCTCAAAAGAATATAATATATTGGTTTTGAGCAAATATTTGAAAAGCATGTACTGGTATCACTGAGGAGACACACATATAAACTACTACCCATTATCAGAAAAAGGACTAGGAGATATCTCAGTAATGATATACTTTCTTACATCTTCTCCCATCAATCAATCATCTCTAGGGAAACAGTGTTCATTAAATTAATATATTAAAGGATGTTTATTAGATTGGCTTATACTGTATGGTTGGAACAATATAAAATGGCTGTCTCACATGGAAAAACTGAGAAGCCAATAAATGCTCGGTCCATGAGTCTGATGTCTCAGCAGCCCTAATCTAGCACCCAAGGCTTAGAGAACATCTGGAGAACCACTGGCCTTTAATGTATGTTGGAAGATGAAGAAGATGATTTTTAACATCAGCAAAGAAATCATAAGAAACACAAGGGTATTAGGAGAATTATCTAGCAAGACGGAAGGCTCAGAAACAAAAATAGTTTTAAAATATTACATTTTCCATGTCCTTTTATTTTATTTTTTAACATGGGCTGTTACCAGAAGGTGAAGTCCAGATTTAGAGTGAATCTTCCCAGATCAATTAAGGAAATCATGATAATCTTCCATAAACATGGCCACAGGGTAACCCAAGGTACAGAATCTCTAATTGAGAGTCTCTTCTCAGAGAATTCTGGATTACATCAAGATGAAGATTAAACCAACCATCACATCATACAATTCAGGATCAGAACTAGGATTTCCAGAATGTGGGTAAATTCCTGGTGACCATGGAGGTGTACTTATAATCCCAGCACTCATGAAACTGAAAAAGGAGATTACCTGAGGAAGCTGGTTTTGAATAGCTGCTGTCTTAGTTAGGGTTTCTCTTTGCCATGATGAAACATCATGACCAAAAGGAAACTTGGGGAAGAAAGGGCTACTTAGCTGTCATTTTCATATTACTGTTTCTAACTAAAGGAAGTCAGGATAGGAACTCAAGCAGGGCAGAGGCCATGGAGTGGTGCTAGTTGCTGGCATGTTCCACATGGTTTGCTCATCCTGTGCTCTTAAAGAACACAGGCACACCAGCCCAGGGATAGCACCACCCATAATGATATGGGCCCTCTGCCATCAATCACCAAGAAAATGCTCTACAGTGGGATCATATGGAGTCATTTTCTCTATTGAGTTTCCCTACTTTTAGATAACTCTAGCTTGCTTCAATTTGACATAAAACTGCCCAGCACAATTAATCTCTGAACACAAAATAACATTTAGCCCCAATAAAGTCTTTAAATTTCCTTCTGAAACTACAAAAGACAGGCCTCCATCTTCTGCATTGCCCTCAATATTCTTATCTTTCAAGATCCTATTGAACAACTTTCCAAGCATTGGACACTTAATGACTTTCCTTGCTCCAAGTTTGAAAGTCCATCCACAATCCTACCAAAATCCGCATGTTCTGTTCTGGCAAAACAATTCCCTCTCATCCTGTACTAATTTGTTTTAGTTAGGGTTTCTATTGCTGCAATGAAACACCACGACCCAAAAGTAAATTGGGCATAGAGGGGTTATTTGGCTTACACTTGTATCATTGAGAAAAGTCAGGACAAGATTTCAAACAGTTCAGAAACCTGGAGGCAGAAATTGATGCAGGTTATTGAGTGATGATGCTTACCAGTTTACTGCAAATGGCTTGCTCGGCCTGCTTTCTCAGAATCTAAGCCCAGAGGTGCTTCCACTGACAATAGACAGGGCCCTCCCACATCAATCACTAAGTAAGAAAATGTCCTACAACCAGATCTTATGAAGGCATTTCCTTGATTTAGGTTACCTCCTCTAGTTTGTGTCAAGTTAGCATAAAACTGTGTAGAAAAGCTACATTGGCAAGTTGTGGGTTCAAATGATAGACCCTGCCTCCAAATATGAGAT
Source organism: Neodon shergylaensis (assembly GCA_025134845.1). Taxonomy (NCBI): domain Eukaryota; kingdom Metazoa; phylum Chordata; class Mammalia; order Rodentia; family Cricetidae; genus Neodon; species Neodon shergylaensis. The sequence continues at coordinate 7,680,694 of JABTXL010021554.1, forward strand.
GGAGAGCAATGGAGGAAGATGTAAGATTTCATCTGCTTTGCATTCCTTTCTTCCAAACATTAGCATGCACTTTCATACACATGTATGTATACACACACACACACACACGAGAATAAAGGCAAAGTCCCCGAGTGATGGCACGTCTTTTATTCTAGCATTTGGAAAGTTGAGGCAGGATGGCCATGAGTTTGCAGGTATCCTTGACTCAAAACCAAAAGAAAAACACAAGACAAATATGCGGATATAAGAAATACGTATTAATATTTATTTATTTATTTATTCTTAAGAATTTCATACATGTATACAATGCAATGTATATTTATCCCTTCCTTTCCTCCTCCAACTTCTGGTTTAATAGAGCAATAACTGACATGGGAATCAGACCAAAGTTGACTGTCACATGTGTGGTTATTTCTGGAAGACAACCAATTTATTCTGTTTTGTTGCTACTACTTGTGGTCAAGGGAAAATGTGATGATGCCTCAGAGGCAAAAAAAAATCAAAAACAGAATTCAAGAGGCATGCATGCTACTTGCAGACTCTTCAATTTCTTTCTTTGCGTTAATAAGAAATTCGGGTTATAAATAGAACAGTAGAAAATGGGACTTTTAGAAGTTAACAGTCTAAGCAGACAAATCAGGAAAGGGTATTATTATTTGATTTACAGTCTGGATGGTACTCTCAGAACTCTGTTGATTAGGGAAGAGGCAGAAAAAGAAACAACACAGGAAGCTGATTCTGATTCAGACATAAGAGAGTCGCTTATGCCTTCAAGTGAAGACTGACCACTTATTATCAGACTTAGGAATACCAACTTTGTGATCATGAATCACATCCACTCCTTAAATTTCTCTTTCCCATTATGTGACTAAAATAGAAGACAGATTTTTAAGTGACTAAAATACAACTATTAGCATCAGAGAAAAAAAAACAACCTCTGCTTGGCCACTTATTTCAGACCCATAATTTATGTACTTTAAACTAACTTACAAATCAACAGGCTTACATACAGTAATTGTAGACACATTTATTTTTATTGCAAAATTTTGAGGGTATCTTCTAATTAATGTATAAGTCCTTAATTTGATGGTGAAGCCATATAGTTATCTAAACATAATTTGCCACTGGCTCTAGAGAGTACACTTACTACAGAATGCAAGAGTAATCTTGTGAAATAATGTCATACCAGAAGACCAGAAGGTAGTCAATATTCTGACACTTAACAAATGTTCACAGCCCTTTGAGCTGTCCCATTCAAATGATCCATCTGCCCACGAGGCAAAGACAAGAGTAAATAGCAAAAGGAAGTCTATACAAAGCAAGTGAGGATTTAGAAATAACAATAGTGCAAAGGCATAGCAACTGGAGATGAGTAACTCATTTTGAGCCAACTTCTCTGGTTATCCTGGAGACATATCCTTCATCACTATATGAATATGAGCCACTGAATGGTGATGTGCACCATTTCTGTCATTAAGCTGCCCCTTCAAGTACAGTGTATCTTTGAGTAGGAAGGAAAAGGGTAAAACTTGTGAAAATTTCTCAGCAATGGTCATTAAAGATGTGCTCTAGTAAGTACACGGAAATTTGAATATGGTTTTGTACCTTTAGAATGACAGTCATTTTACTGCAATTATATTTAAGATCATTATTAAAAAACCAGAATTCTTAATCAACATTGAATAAAAAGTAACAAAAGCATTAATAACATTTTGTCCTAGAAGATAGCACAGACATAGACACCCTGAAATCTGTGATATGGTGAATATTCTGAATGGCATTTGTTGCATACATGAAACATTCTATGACCAGTGTCATAGCCTGTTATTTGATACTTTCCATTTTATTGGTCTGTGATTCTGAAAATTACAGGTTTAGGACTTTTCATAATAAGAAACAGTGCTATTAAAATATTGTGACACTGTGAAAATATAACAAAGCAACAAGAAAATAAAGGCTTTCATTTTGTCCACTAACATAATGAAACCATTGTTGCATATATATTCTGGAAACGCTGGATAGGTTGAATGGCCTAGAGATGCTCTTACCCATTAACTTGCATAGAGGAAACATGATGATGCATTACATTATAGACACTGAAAGAAAGAGAATCTGTATTAATTTAGAGTAGAGACTGGTTCATTTGGAAGACAGGGAGTTTCACTGTCACGTTGTGATATGGAAGAAAAAGGAGGAGTTCTACTGTAATACACATATAGTTGCAAGCTGCCCAGATGTCTGTAAATTGCTTTAAGTTACCATGGTATTTCTTTCAAATTTGAACCATTTCTGGCTCATGTTATAGCTACTTTATCACATTGCCAAACATGGCAGAAGACATCATACGTAAAGTAGAAATGAAATCATACATACTTCTTATGGTAAAGATTAAATGAGTAATTCACAGTGAAATATTTTAAAATTAGGGGCATTTGGGGTGCCAAGTTTGATTTTAGTCCCATGTGAAACCTTACATTTCAGAGTAAAAGAAGAAAACAAACTCCTAAATGTTGTCCTCTGACCAGCATGTGAGTACACATGTGTGAGCGCACGCGCGCGCGCACACACACACACATGTTTAAAAATAAAACATTTTCAAATTAAGCTATACATGGTACTAATGTCACTATTCCTAGTCCTCAGTACTCAGGCAGAAAGAGTATGAGTCCCAGGTGAACTTAATATATACAATAAGTTAAGGAAAAGCCTGGTCGACATAGCAAGACCCAATCTCAAAATGTGTCAACAACAAAATATATAGTTATAGATGTGAAAGTCTCTCCATTGACCTTACAATAAGGTCATCATCATTTAATTTAATTATACCTCTCCTTTTATTTTTTTCAAAGAAAGGTATTAACGACTACATTTAAATAGATACAATTTTAAGAGCTCAACCTTTTAAAATATGTGGTATTTAATTTCCAGCAAAATCTCCACAGAAGAAATATCATTATATAATAAAGTGCCTTTTCAAATTTTTGTCATTCTCTGTATCTTACTCTCTGCCAAAGGCTTCTAATATTCATATAGCTCAGTTTTCTTACTTTAAATAGTTATGTAAATTTACTTATATAAAACATACTTATTTGTACCTCACTTTTTTCATTACAACCTCTCAGTTCCATCACCACCATGTGACAGATGGCTGCTGAATATTCCATACATTTTCAAACTTGTCAGGATGAAAGAGCTTTTTTATGACTGCGGCTGTGTCTATAACAAAGCTCCTCACCTGCTTTGCGTAATCAGCCTGGAAAACACCAAGGAATTAGCATTATTTGTGTATTAATTGCATTTACGTTGCTATTATAAAATATCTTTACACAGAAACCTAGGGAATTAAAGGTTAACTGTATTTCCTATGTCCATGTTACAGACCAGCACCAATGGGAGGCCAAGGCAGCAAACCCTGATGCATCTACTGACATTATATCTACAGTCAAGGGCAGAAAAGGAATGAATACATGAATTCTAGTAGTAAGCTTTCTCTCTCCTTTTTGGTTTTGTGTTGGACTCAAACCTTGGGAATAGTACCTCCCACAATGAGCATGTTTCTCATATCAATTAATATTTTTAGGACAATCTTCCATAGACATACCTGTTCTAGAAAATTCCTCATTGATACTCTCTTCCTGAGTGATTCTCTGTTGAGCCGAGTTGACAATTAAAACCACCATAATCTGCCTATTTCTGGAGAAGAGCAAGAACTTGGAGACAGGACATGAGGCAGTAGGAGTAGAATAGCAGCAAGAACCCTTGGCAAACGAGTTCTTATGCTCAATGCAAGGAAAGAGTAACGCGAAGTTGGAGGAAAACAACAAATTTGTGGCTGCAATGTCACCCCCCCTTTTGTCTTTGGTGCCAAGTATAGAAAGACATATTGTAGCTAGAGAGATTGCTTAGTAGTTAGTGGGCTTTCTGCTCTTTCAGAAGACCCAAGTTTGATTTCCAGCATCAACGTGGCAACTCACAGACACATGTAAGTCCATTTTCAGGGGTCTAATGAAGACAGATATTAAAAAGAAATCCCACACTAGCTCAGAATTGAGCATAATAAAGAGTTATTTATTTAGGGGTAGACTCACAGATCACAGTCCTCTGCTCGAATGGGGAACAGCAACTGAATCCCCCAGCCAGAAGAGAGGCCAGAGGCAAGCTTTACATCATCATTTATAGTATAAGAGACCACACCCAAGTAGGTGGGTAACTTAAAGGCTATTGCTAATGCCCTCTTCTGATCCCTGAAAACACAAAGCATGCATGTGATACACAGATATACATGCAGGCAAAACATTTATAGACATTTTAATGAAATTTTAAAAATAAAGAGGTGTACATTTTCTCATCAGAAAATAGCTAACCACTTCCATTCATGACTCTCATGAATACAATATCTGGAATTGAATAGAAAGCACAGTGTACATAATACTGAAATACAGAGACCATCAGAAGAATACAGGAGAACCCACAATGCCACAAATATCTTGGATGCTGTGGCCATCATTCACACAACTTAAGATCAATAAGATTTATATTCCCAAGGCACTCATAGAGAAGACAGAACATCCAATGGCAGAGAAGTAACATCAAATGATAGAATAAAATTACAGGAAAAGTAATTTTACATAAATGCTAGGGAAGCATGTTAACAGAGACTACGAACAGCATTTGTAGTTTCGTTGGCAGAGAAGACACTTGGATAAAAACAAGGGGTGGGGGGGATGCTCTAAGTAAATGCACATTACTCAAGTAGAAAGACGAAGAGAGACAGAGACACACAGAGAGGGAGAGACACAGATGAAACGAGCTGTAAAAGAGTATTGAGTTGTAATATCAAGTTTGGAAATGGAAAGAAAAAATATTTCAATACATTAAATTATAAAAGTCGAGAATTCATACAAACCTTGAAGCACATCAAAGATCCTGATCAAATGTGACAAAAACTAAAAGTAAATGAGAAAACTACAGACATACACACAAGCACCACCATCAGGACCACCACATACCCACACATACACAAATGCACACACAAGAGCCTTGGTATAGTCGGTTAGCTAAAAGGCAAATGTAAAAAACAAAGCCATAAAATCAGATGGAAGGAAAGGAAAGAAGTTGGGTTATAAAATATTATATGCAGATAAACAAAGATCAGAGATATAAGAGGTTTTGAGGGAGAAATGACACAAGAGGAAAGATACTGAGGCAGCTTCTTAGAGAAAGGGAAACAAATTCCATCAAGAATTATCCACTCAGAGATAATACCTTTCGAAAACAAAAGAGAAGAGTCTTTCCAATAAATCACATAGTAAGGTAATTTATTATCAGCGCATTTGAACTAAGATCCTGACAAGCAACCATCTGCGGTGATGGTCTGGAGCGAGCATAGAGGACCTCAAAGAACTCAGTTATGGTATAAAAGTTAATATTTTTGTATAAAAAGGATTTATTGAAATTTATCAATGACAAGCACATAAAACTCAAATTTGGCTCTTCTCAAGGGCGGGAGAAAAATGGGTTGCAGATGTTCTTTGTACAGAGAGACACAGAGAAGGGAACAGCGAGTCGTCACTTCTAAAGCAATCCGGAAGAGAACGGTGAAAGCAAACAGCATTCGCTAGGAGGAACCTGCGGTCACTTCAGAGTCCCACTAGGTAAGAAAATACAATTTTGCATTCCTTTTCCGTGCCCCAATGTATGCAAGAAGGAAAACAAAACAAAACAAAACCCCAGTGGACATGCAAAGGGCCTCCAGAGCTTAGATTTGTAAAAAGGTTCTAAGCTGGAGTTCCCAAAATGAGTCCTCCTGTTATTTCTGCAAAACAAACTGCTCTAATATTTTACAGAACAAGATAGAACAGGTTGAGGTCTCTTAACATTTTTTGGTATGTCCCGCATCCCCAGAGTTGTTGGGAGGCTGTGGCTGGCCTCCACAGGTGACTCACAGCCGCTGTCTTCAGTAACTGATCTGGTTCATGCGGTCTCTGATAGAGGCACCCAGCATCCGGGTTTGTAAATAGCTACCTAAAGGCGTATTTTGACACTGTTTTGGGGACATTCCTTCTCTCTCATCCCTTTTCCCCCTTCGCAGATGGCAGTGGGCTTTACTTTTGCAAAGAGAACTTGTGTTACTCTGAAGCCATGATCCTGAGAGCCAAAAAAAGGCAGGCTTAGGAGATACCAACAAAATGGGTTTGGTAATCATGAAAATCGGCGAACCTTCATATTTCAACTTCTTTAAAAGTTAATTTTAAGATACAGAAATGTTTGAAAGAATATGCATATATGTAAAGGACAAATACTCAAATGGAAAAATGTGTGAGAATAAGTTAAAGTCAAGGTAAGAGCAGATAATACCACATACTTTATAAAAAGGCAAAATAAATGGGCTAAAAGTATCCAGGTGATGGTGGCTCAAGCCTTTAACCCCAGCACCTGGGAGGCCAAGACGGGTGGATAGCTGATTCACAGAGTGAATTCCAGAAAGACAAAGCTGTTACAAAGAAAACCTACCTCAAAAAAAATAAACCTGAGTGTGTTCCAAAGGGCTGGTGAGGAGGTAAGTTGAAGCTGAAACGCACACAGAGGAGAGGAGCTGATGGGAATGTTTTATACATGTAGAAGAGAGGCAGAAATGTTCTAAGAGCCAGAGGCAAAGGTGGATACCTGCAATGAAACAGCATTTTCCAGTCACACAGGGCAGTTGGACATATGAACTCACAGCACTTGATAGTATCCACAAAAGCTGCACAGGCTCACAACTGCGCAAGCTCATGCAAGACTAAAATACTGCCGTAGACGGTGGACATGGGCATTGAGTCCATTTTCTAGCTGAGGAGATGATGGCCCTTGATGACTGCTAAGAGGGGAGAAGTCATTTTCTTTTAGGATAGGGCTGACAATGTTCCAGTGGAAGGCAACAGAAAATGTCCAGCACACACTGTATTCAATGTGGTTTTTACATTACATTAGAAGATACTACTAGGATAGGTACAGAAAGGATTCTGGAAGGGGTTGAGGGAGGCAGGTGAATGTTTAAAATTCATCGTATGGAATTCTGAAAGAATTCATTAAAATGAGGGGGGGAAGAAGCAACACACACAAAAGTTGAAATTACTTTTAAATTTAACATCAGTCAATTCTTGTTATTTTATTTTCACCTAAGGGGATGATTTATATATTCACATAACAATTTATGTGTGAATATTAATACCACTTTTACTTAAAAAATTCACAACTAAGAATAGTCCAATTTTCATCTTAAGATGGAATTACTACATAAACTTTTCTATTCATACCATTTGTTTATTTTATTTCCTGAAAAAATAATTATTTGTATTTAAAATAAAATGAAATTTAAAATGATTCAGAAAGAAAGCAAAAGAATGTGTATTCAAACACATATATGTTATTTATTTCATATATATGTAATTCATTATGTGTTTATGAGTGTATCTGTGTGTGTGAATGTGTGTGTGTGTGTGTGTGTGTGTGTGTGTGTAAATGAAGAAAAGGTCTAAGAGACCAGGAAATAGCACAATCAGTCATTGTCCAGTGCTGGAGGCAGAAGATGCAGAAAGTAATTTTATGATGTGAAATAAATATTTTATGTCTTGACTCTAGGAATATATTGGTATTTAGTTAGTGAGAATTCCCCAGAATGCATTCTTTAGGTACATTACATTGTTTTTTTTTTTTTTTAATTTCTGCCTCCTCCCAGCCTTCCCATTTCCCTCCTGTTCCTGCCACACCACTCCCCCTCCCCCCACTCCTTTCCCCATCCCTTTCCAGTCCGAAGAGCAGTCAGGGTTCCCTGCACTGTGGAAAGTCTAAGGTCCTCCCCCCTCCATCTAGGTCTAGGAAGGTGAGCATCCAAACTATCTAGGCTCCCACAAAGCCAGAACATGAAGTAGGATCAAACCCCAGTGCTATTGTCTTTGGCTTCTCATCAGTCCTCATTGTTCAGAGAGTCCGGTTTTATCCCATGCTTTTTCAGTTCCAGTCCAGCTGGCCTTGGTGAGCTCCCAATAGATCAATCCCTCTGTCTCAGTGGGTGGGTGCACCCCTCACGGTCCAGACTTCCTTGCTCATGTTCTCCCTCCTTCTGCTCCTCATTGGGACCTTGGGAGCTTATTCCGGTGCTCCAATGTGGGTCTCTGTCTCTAGCTTCTCGGTATTACATTGTTCTTAAGCTGTATTCACGTTAATATCATGAAAATCATGCCAACTTAAGAATCTTTCAATTTAAGGGATAATTTCAGCTTGATAAAGCTCTTTTGGAACACTGGAGTCTCAAGGAACTAGGAAGGATTTTTCAACACTAAACCCATTCCATACATTAATAGAATCCCTCAATTCTTTAAACTTTATTTTTTCTAGGAGCACACTGCATTTTAAATGGGAACATCAAAATGCATCAAATCACTCATTCCAACCACTGCTATGTTTTATCAATTGATATTTTGTTTGATTGTGTTTGCTTTGAGATGACTGTTCTTAAAATTTCTGCATAGCTGAAGATTACCTTAATTGCCTTAAAATTCCCATGCACCTGAGAATTACCTTAATCACTTTAAAATTCCCTACTCCTCTCCCTTCTCAACTTACCCATCTACTTGATTTTTATCTGCAACTTAAAGTTCATGAACCAAATACAAACTATTGCTTATTTTTTAAATAAAATATGCTAGGAACAGAGCCACTCCTTTCATAGTGTATAAGTTAAGTTGTAGTTCTAGGGGCATATGCATGTAGGAGAGACTATGTGAGCCCACAAAATCTAGTGTTTATTTATAGAAGTTTGTCAAATGTCTACTGTCAAAATAAACTCCTAAATGAATTCTTTGGTACAGAATATCCATGTTGTTTTATGTCACATGCAATGATGACTTGAAAGATGGTATCGTGGGTTGGTTGACAATGTACACTCGGTAGCTGGGTAGTCTAACTTTCTTCTTGATCTCTCTAAACCAGAGTTACAACAAGGACAGATTACATCATCACTATGTCACTCAGGTTTCCTTTCTTTAGGCTGTGGGCATGTCGTCCTCTACTTCCTTAAAGAGGTAGAAGATTTACACATTAACCTATATTAGCATCTTGAACTTGCTCATAATAACATTACCACCATCATCACTGAATATGATGCTCTCACAAAACAAGCTAAGTTACATAATCAATGACATATTAAAGTGTATTGTCATGATTATCATGGCAAGAAATCACTAGAAATTAAATTTCATTGTAAATTTTGAAATGTAATAATAAATTTTCACATTAATTCCTTTTTATTATAGGCAGTTATGTATGCCCTCTATTTTTATTTGACTTTATGTATTTTATTTCAGGAAAGCTCCTTTTCTGCTTAGCGAGGGTATGCTGTGGAAGGCGTAGTTGCACATGTATATGTGCGTATGCAGATGTGTATGGTCAATTTTGGGTGTTGTCCCCAGATGCCATTTCCATGTTGCTTTCTTGAGGCAGGTTCTCAAACTGGCCTGGAGCTTGAAGATTAAATTAGCCTGGCCAGCTTGTGAGTCCCAGGGATGTGACAGATTTTTGCCTTCCTGGCCCTGGGAAAATAAACATGAATCTACAAATCCAATTTTTTTACATGAACTCCTGGACTTGAACTCATGCCCTTATGCTTGCGTGGCAATCACTATAATCAGCTTTTATCATAACCTAAAGGCTTTGTTGTTTTAACTCCAAGATTAGAGACATTCTGTATAAGTAGTGTTTATTTGATATTCATCGGGGATGAACAAATGAATGAACTGCCACCATCTTTTTTTTGTGGCTATCCATTAGCAAATATTTTATTCTATTTAAAATAATTTTTTCCCTATGTTTTATATATATTTTTTATTGAAAAAAAATTCCTGCTTCCTCCCAGCCTCCCATTTCCCTCCCCCTCCTCCCGCCCCTCTCCTCCTCCTCCCACTCCTCTCCCCCTCCCTCTCCAGTCCGAAGAGCAGTCAGGGTTCCCTGCCCTGTGGAAAGTCCAGGGTCTTCTCCCCTCCATCCAGGTCTAGGAAGGTGAACATCCAAACTGGCTAGGCTCCCGCAAAGCCAGAACATGAAGTAGGAACAAAACCCCATGCCATTGTCCTTGGCTTCTCATCAGCCCTCATTGTTCGCCATATTCAGAGAGTCCAGTTTTATCCCATGCTTTTTCAGTCACAGTCCAGCTGGCCTTGGTTAGCTCCCAATAGATCAGCCCCACTGTCTCGGTGGATGGGTGCACCTCTCGTGGTCCTGACTTCCATGCTCATGTTCTCCCTCCTTCTGCTCCTCATTGGGACTTTGGGAGCTTAGTCCGATGCTCCGGTGTGGGTCTCTGTCTCTATTTCCATCTATCGCTAGATGAAGGTTCTATGGTGATATGCAAGATATTCATCAGTATGGCTATAGGATAGGGTCATTTCAGGTTTCCGAACTGCCACCATCTTAATACAGAATATTGAAAATAGAGCATTATTCTTGTTTAACAGATTAACTAGCATGTTTAATTGGAATAGCTAGCCGGTTGAATTAACTACCTTTTGTAGGTGTTTAAATCCTTTGAAAGTATTGAACTTGGCTGTGATATAATGAGATTGTTTCCCTTGGAGACATGAAGACAGTGTGTAAGCAGACATTGAAAGAAAAATGCTTCTGCAAAGATAAAAATGGTGTACGCTGAAACATGCAAAAATTTGTTATTAAAAAGTGCAAACAAAATATGTTTACATGTATGATTAAATTTAAAACTCTAAAACCTCATTGTTTCACAATAACGGAGAGAAGACATGAGTGATTGTCTTGCCAACCAATAAGACTGTATTAAGAATCTCCTATCTGATTAAAGAGGCAGAGTGTGAGAGTCTCTGCTCCAGACTTTCAAGAAAAGATTAACCAAGGAAGCAGTACTGGAAGGCTGGTAACCTGGACAAGGAAAGGAGGAGAAAGAGAAATAAAACTGAGTGGCTCATTTACTTTCTTAAATTTCCTTCCTAGCTGGCATAAGATGAAGAGTTGTTCCCAGCAACAGGTTTTCAAGCTCATGGAAGCTAGAAACCAAACTAAACCCTTGGAAACATGAGCCAAAATAAACCCTATCTGGTAAGCTTTCTTCTGTTTGGTATTTTGTCACAAGTAATGAGAAAAGTGACCAACAGAATTCACTAGTTGAAGTCTGTTAGTCATGAACATCAATATGTGTCATAATTTTATTCCATAAGGCAATATGAAAACCACTTCACTAAAATAATTTTAGTAAGAAATAAGATGTGTAAATCATTTTCTATTAAATTAATTAGAATGGAAGATGAAAGAAACAATCAGTATATTTGTCAATAAATAATAAGTGAAATGTCTATCTCATTATCTTTCAAAAATCCCTGTCTCGAAAAACAAACAAAAAAATAATAAAAAAAATCATTAGCTTCTTGTTAATTTAGGGAATAAATATCCCGAATTATATAGTGTATTTCACACAGAGAGACATATACATACATATATACATACATACATACATTTATATATACGCACAGACTTGCAAACTTTGATAATTGGCATGCTTAGAGATATAACTTTTTCTTATCATTATATTGGTTTTGACATATTTACTGCAACTCAGACATCAGAAATCTCAGGTCTAGATGTATCTATACTTATGGATGCTAAATTTATATTTCAATATCTCTAATCAAAAAATTATTTTCTAAAACCAATTTTTATGGTTTCACACGTTAGTTTACTGCTTATATATTCTTTTACTCATTTTAAGGAGACATTTTTGTCTCCATTGTTAGAATTCTGAACTGTTTCCTGGTCTCCCTGACTTCTCCTATCCCAAAATTATGAAACTCTCCAACACCATCATTTTATTCTCTTCACTAGAGCTCCAGATATTCTTAAGATAATTATAGAATCATCTTTTATGACTTGAAAGAAAATCTATCATTTTCAATAATTGTAAAATTGTTCTCTATTTTCTAGTTCACACATCATAGTGTCTCATAATAGTCTCAATATTCATTATAAGAATAAGTTCACAAGCCAGGCGGTGGTGGCACACACCTTTAATCCCAGCACTCGGGAGGCAGAGGCAGGTGGATCTCTGTGAGTTCGAGGCCAGCCTGGTCTACAAGAGCTAGTTCTAGGACAGCAACCAAAAGTTACGGAGAAACCCTGTCTCGAAAATCCAAAAAAAAAAAAAAAAATAAAGAATAAGTTCACAGTTCACCAGAAATAAGTTATAAGAACTTTAGTTATAGTAATAATTCAATTCTCACAAAAAATAGAAAGGTATTTTGACAGGAGGGTTTTTAAAATATATTTTATTTAATTAATTAAATTATTTTATATCTTGACCACAGTTTCCTCTTTCTACTTTCCTCCCAGTTCTACCCCCTACTTCCTCTCTACCACCCTCCAATCCTCATCTCCTCTGTTCAGAAACGGGCAGGCCTCCCATGTGTATCAACAAAGCATAGCATATCAAGTTGCAGTAAGACTAAGCACCCTCCTACCCTTGTATTAAGGCTGTGCAAAGCAATCCAGTAAAGGAATAGGCTCCCAAGAGCAATCCTAAGCATCAGGGGCAGACCTTGCTCCCACTGTTAGGAGACTCACAATTAGAACAAGCTAGACAGCTGTCCTATATATAGGGGGCCTAGGTCGGTCCCATGCAGGCTCCCTGATTGTTGGTCCAGACTCTATGAGTTCTTATGAGCTTGGTTTAGTTGATTCTGTGGGTTTTCTGGTGATGTCTTTGACCCCTCTGGCTCCTAAAGTCCTTCTTTCCTCTCTTCAGGAGTATTCTCCATATTTGGGCAAAGGTTTCATTGGAGTATCTGCATCTGTTTCCATCAGTTACTGCATGAAGACAATTGGGGTAGTCACCCATCTGGCCACAGGGGATGGCCAGTTCAGGCTACACAGCCAACATATCTGTTATTGCAAGGAGTCTTAAATGGTATTATCCTTGCAGATTCATGGGAGTTTCTCTTTCATCAGGTGACCCCGAAATGGCCCCATGGGCAGCTGCTTTCCAGTCATCTATTTCAGTACTCTCCCCTCCCCATTCATTCCCAAACCAAATCCATCATTTCCCACCCCATCCAACACCAGTCCACCCCGGATCTGTCTTCTATTTCCCCTTCCCAGGGAGATTCACGTGTCCACACTTGGTCAGAAGAAGGTTTCAAGAGAGAGATTAACTTATAAATACAAAATGAGTCAGTATTTATGGATTTTCATGTGACTGTCAGGCTTAATTTATCCAAGAATTTCTTCTTACTAAAGTCAATTATCTTCTCTTATTAACCTAATTCAATAAAATTTCTAAGTACATCATTCCTGAATACCTTACAAAATTTAATATTTAACCAGATTCACACTGTCTTCCTTCCTTTCATTAATACTTAGTGTTTTCATTTATTCCTCTTCCTGCTTTTATCCTAATTAAATTCTGTTTCTAATAGTCTCCTTCTTTTCTATCCAATATGTGAGTATTCTTTTAAACTAAATGACTCATTCCAAAGACTGAAGCAAGTGCATTTTAGAAATATTTCACAAGTTCTCAGTCTACCTGACTTAGCTTTACAGTTTGATAGAAAGTTCCGAACAGCCTCAGATTTTTCTAGTTCTTGATGTTTCATGGCTAGTGTAGAGAATCTTGAAACATTACACTCCAAGGCTTCTCTGAAATGAACATATCACTCAGCATGCAATTCAGAAATTCAACAAGGATGCACTTCAGGGTACAGTCTTCTCCTAACAATTGTATAAACTGACTAAATACTATGAGATATGCCTTGTCAGCAGGTACTCCTAAAAAATATTTATATGCATCTTACAATTCCTAGTGGATGAATATCCTGTCAAAGTGTTTTATTAATTCACTGTTACACTTGCTTTTCCTTTTCCTTAATTTCTCCTGATCCAACTCTCTTACTTCCCAATGCTAGCTTCCACATAAGGCTTGCATTTGCTTCAGAGTTATTTTCAGGAGAGTGAAATCCAGTACAAGCAGATACGTATTTTTATGATGCTTGTGCAAGTTGACATGACAATAGGAAATGTCTGGTCTTCATTTTCAGCATTGGATGGATGAAATGACATTTGCATGTATGAGAGTTCTCTTACAGTGATTAGGAGAGGAAGGGCAACAGGGTGGTATTGTGTCTTCTTAGCCAAGGTTTGGGACAGATTCTCAGTAAACTAAATGAGTTTAATGGTTTAAGAAAAATCCCTGCTACAAAGAAAATGTGGCACATTTACACATTAGAGTACTACTCAGAGGTAAAAAAACAATGACATCTTGAATTTTGCATGCAAATGGATGGAAATAGAAAACACTATCTTGAGTGAGGTAATCCAGACCCCAAAAATGAATGCTATATGTACTCACTCATAATTGGGTACTAGCCATAAACAAAGGATGTTGAGCCTATCGTTAATGATCCTTGAGAAGCTAAGTAATAAGGTGAACCCAAAGAAAAACATATAGATCCACGTGGTAACTGGAAACAGACAAGATCACCTGACAAAATTGGGATCATGGAGGCAGGCGGGGGGGTGTAGAAGGAAGGGGAGAAGGGGAAGAGGAGGTGGAAAGGGAAGAGTTGAGAACTTAAGGGAATGGGGTAGTCGAGATGGAGAAAGGACAGATATTAGAGCAAGGAAAGAGATTGAGGGAGACATTATGGGGTTAGGAAGAAACCTGACTCTAGAAAAATTCCCAGGAATCTGCAATGATCATCCAGGATATGGATACTTCTGTTGTAGAAGTCACCACTATGATTCTTCTTTAATGATGGTACTACTGTTGTAGCTATCTAAGTCTTGTAACCACAAAAGTGGCATTCCTTTTACAGGGAAGCATGAATATTTTCTGGTTACAGCATGATCCTGCTTACAGTTTCTAACTCCCTCCTTTACAGGAACCATCCTGTGTGAGATTACTAACATACCAGCTTGGTCAGCCTGTTGCTATGGTTTCCCAGCAGTCATTGGATATGCCTTGTTGCTTGAAATTATGCTTCGGCATGTCTTTATAGAATTTCATTTTTCTACTGTGATTTTGGTTTGCATAAAGCAGTTATTCAGCAAGCCATCAACGATAAATTTTTTTTACTAAGTTTATTTGACTTCAGCGGAATTGAATGTGTTCCCAAGATTTTGTTGGTTCAAAATTTATGGAGGCTTGTCACATTAGGCAGACACTATTGCAATATCGCTACTGCTTAGACTTGAACAAATGCCAGGATCCAAGAATCTGTTTCCATGCCACTCTGAATCTGGGACACACTATTTACCCAAGGAAAGATACAATGGTGACACAGCTGTCAGTTGCACCTAAAGAGTTACCTTTGTCCACTGTGACACATTGGAAGTATTGACATTTAGAGTAACATCTAAATCTGTAGCTTGCAGTCAAATTATAAATCGCAAGCTAACACCATTCTATGGGCTATTAGTCTGGATAGGAGCATTTTGCTCTGCTGGTGTCATATTTTACTAGCTAGCCTTTCTGAGAACATGCTGATTTTCTTTATTTTGTTCTCTATTTTCTTGACAACATGCTGTGTAATGATATTTTGCCAAAATAATACAATTCAATAGTCAATTTTATTTTTCATCTCTAGTAAAGAATGTATGTTCTTCTGCTATTGTGTAGTCTCTTACCTCAGCAGATGTTAGACCTATCATCATTTGTCTCATTGACTAATAGTTAATATATATTAGTTAAAATAACTTTGCTTGTTTCCTGACATATTGTCCTATTGTGTATCCAAACTCAGGCTGTGCTCAGATTTTCTCTGTAGTACAAGACAGCCTCAAACTAGTCATGATATTGCCACCTTAGCCTCTTGAGATATGGGATTACAGGCACACTACACAATTTAATTTATTTGATTTCAATTTTTGAAATATATTAATTTATTTGAATTACTCTTCCTAAATGTTCTTAATTTTTAAATTTTGTCAATAATAGAAAATAAACTACAAAACGAAATAATGGCAGAGAGGAAAATAGTTGATCAATCTACATAAGCTAATTAAAGCTATGATGTATCAAAATCATACTTTACACACATGTTCCCATTTTGAAATTCAAGGTATGAGTAATAAGATTCCATTCTCTCTCAATTATTTTTATGTTCAGTGCATGCTCAGTGACATGGAAGGGACATTGTTCCATTATATTCACATGACTAATTTTTGATGTGGGGAGAAAATCTTTATTCACTTATATTTCGCTATGGCTAGATAATGTGATTTCGTTACTGACTAACCAAAGCCCTGGGAAAGAGTGGTAAGTATTTGACATGGGTAATTCAACAAGAGACTCTGTAAGCTAGCTTTCGCTCTTTCAATCCATGTGAGAAATGCTAGGGCAGACAGAGATATTAACTGAACTGCTGGAAAATGTTGATGCTAATACTGTAAGAAGTGTCAGTGCTTGATTTAAAGACCTTAAAGGATTTATTAGAATATTTGTTGTGGGAAACTGCATCCAAGTTTCTATAGTTTTTTTTAATTAATTAATTAATTAATTAATTAATTAAAGATTTCTGTCTCTTCCCCGCCACCGCCTCCCATTTCCCTCCCCCTCCCCCAATCAAGTCCCCCTCCCTTGTCAGCCCAAAGAGCAATCAGGGTTCCCTGCCCTGTGGAAAGTCCAAGGACCACCCACCTCATCCAGGTCTAGTAAGGTGAGCATCCAAACTGCCTAGGCTCCCACAAAGCCAATACGTGCAGTAGGATCAAAAACCCATTGCCATTGTTCTTGAGTTCTCAGTAGTCCTCATTGTTCGCTATGTTCAGCGAGTCCGGTTTTATCCCATGCTTTTTCAGACCCAGGCCAGCTGGCCATGGTGAGTTCCCGATAGAACATCCCCATTCTCTCAGTGTGTGGGTGTATCCCTCGCGGTCCTGAGTTCCTTGCTCGTGCTCTCTCTCCTTCTGCTCCTGATTTGGACCTTGAGATTTCAGTCCAGTGCTCCAATGTGGGTCTCTGTCTCTGTCTCCTTTCCTCGCCCGATGAAGGTTAATATTCAGGAGGATACCTATATGTTATTCTTTGGATTCTCCATCCTAAACAAGTTTATATAGTTTTAACACACATTTCTAAGGTCCAAATTTCATAGCATATTTGGTGATAAATTAATTCAGTTCATTGCTAACAAAATCAGTCTGTATAACTGGACAAAGCAAATTTTCTCTAAATGAGAGCGTGACTAACATTCTTTCTCCCTCTTGAATGTAATTTGTACAAAGATAGACTAACAAATAAGAACTTGAACATAAAAGATTCTTTTTATTGAAAATAAAAAAATTTATGCAATATATTCTGATTATGGTTTCCTCTCCCTCTTCTCCTACCAGATACCCTCGACCACCTTCTCACCCTTATACTTAATTTGTTATCATTTATGATGTAGAGTAAAGCAGATATGATCTCATGGAATTTAAATTATGGGACGATAGGTAGCCCAAATATATCACAATATAAAAGTAAAGGAATCCTAGAAGACAGTAGATATATGGAAGAGGAGAACAGATTACTGAGATTGGGATAATAGTGGCAGGTTTGAATGAAGAAATAACAATATTAATCAAATAGAGTTCTATTTTAAATGAACATGATCTAGCTATTTAGGGAAGCAGACAAATGCATTTCTGGTAAACACCACACACACACACACACACACACACACACACTGAAGGTCTAGTACAGTGCAAATTTTATTTTCTGTTGGACAAGACTGTAAGCAAGGCAACTGTAAAGTAACAAAAAGAATGTGTTACTTCAATTGTTAGCAGTACAGCAAGGATGGAATCACAAAAGACCAAAATGCATCAAGCAATGAGATTAAGCTTTTTTTGTGTAACTTTGAACACTACTGTCAGGCTACAAATAAGCAGTGTTGCAATCTTCACTGAATTTCATAAGAGCTTTCTTTTTTTTAACGACTGACAGGTAGACGAGAAACTAACAAATGGTCAAGAATGAACAGAAAAAGCAGTTTAGAAGCATTCAAACATTACAAAAGTTATAAAATAAATGACTGGCACCATTTTTGCACAAGATAAAACATGTATTGATTGTGAATTTCTAAATATAAACTACAAATATGCTGGATTATCAACTTGCTATATTTAGCACTTTACAGATTATTGCTATATTGATAGAGATTTTAACAGCTTTAAAGATGCAAATCACAATCCCAGAGATCCTGGATAACCATGAGGACCCTAAGAGAGACATACACAGATATAATCTGCATGGGAAGTAGAAAAAGACAAGATCTCTTGAGTAAATTGAGAGCATGGGGACCATGGGAGAGGGTTGAAGGGGAGGGGAGAGTCAGGGAGGGAATCAGAGGAAAAAGTAGACCTCAATAAAAATCAATTTAAAAAGATTCAATAAAGAACATGTTTTACAGCATCATATTTTATATTCGGTTTGATTTTGTTTATTATTCTGTATTTCACTATACAAAGCAAAATTATTACATTACTGGTCAATCCAATATTTATAGGTTTTAGAAAAAAAATATCTTCTGCACTGTCAATGGCGTATCTTGGGGATATGTCCAATGCTAGGACTTAAAAAAAAACTATATTTCATTTGCCAATAAATTTTTAGTCATACATTCATCATTAAATTTAATTAATACTAGAGGATTTCTTATGGTGTAAACTGTGAGTCACTCTTACATGTTCTTTAAAAGAACTACTCAAAAAGCTTTGCTGTCAAACACCTAGAGTAGTATTTGGACACTATTGAAACTATTTGTTTATGATTTATTCCAAATTTATTAAAGCCATTCAGTATGTTGATACACTAAACTATATAAATGCTTTATATTTATATGTTTTATAGCTAGTTTTTTAACACACATATTTTAGTAACCTGTTTTTAATTTTCCAAACTCAATAAACAGGCAAATCAATTAATTCATTATTTCACAAATTCTATTTTGGTAATACCTACTTGACTCAAATAGACTCTTGATTATTACTAAATTGCTTTGATTTTTACTATTTTTTATTTGTTTTTATTGAGATGTACATTTTTCTCCATTCCCTATTCCTCCCTCCCCTTGATTTTTAAGTTAGTTAACATATTAACATGAATTTGAATTGGATCTTGATCCTAGAAACAAAATTGTTTATGAGTAGACATGGTTTCAGTTGAAAAGATGACAAAATTTGATAAAAGGTTGAGTTTGAAGGATGGGTGACAAAAAGAGACCCTACCCAAAATTGCTCCTACATATTGAGTTTGAATCTATGGCAAATGCTAATATTGTTGACTGAATATGAGATATAAGCAATGAGTGTCAGTATGAAGATGTAGTTTAAAATTGATATTTTTTATTTATGAAGAAAAAAATAACAATTTGAAGACACCAAATATATAGTATAGGGCATAGGAAAGGACCTGAGAAGGATAGAAATAGTTGAAACTTTCAGTAGTCATCAGACAGCAATTAAGATCACGGATGTGAAAAAAGGGACACTTTCTCAATTTATCCTTGATGTCTACTTAATTTAGATGGTGTGTAGAAACAACAAAGCTCAAAAGTACTCTAAAAGGTGTCAACATGAAAGAGGTTTTCCATGAGAGAGTAATCATGTGTGCCCAGATAAATAGCACACTATAATCTGGGCGATTGTACTTCTTCACTCTATATCTTTCCTCTCCTCAGACATCTTAGAGTTTCTGGTTGTCTACTATTTTTTATTCTTTGTATTTTAATTCATGCACACAACACATCATTCAGTGGTGGAGGACTTTTTTTCTATTTCATCCTTTCCAAAAATGTGTTTCTAGGAAGACACATTGCCATTCCTCCTTATATGTCAAACCCAATATCTAGGAAGTGTACTTAGAAATATTTTGATTCATATTATTTGTAATAAGAATTTCATCATATACATCATTATGATGCAAGTGAAAATATTGATGGAATATTTAAATGAGTCCTATCATCAAGTCAACACGAGGAGCATATTTAAATTGTTACTAGTCATTTTAATCTTTGTTTCTGACAGCTACAAATTGTTTCTGTGGTTGAACATATATATTATTTCATTTTTTCTTCGTAAGTGACTTTTAGCAAACATTTCCTAAAACTTAGTTAAATTATATATGCTAGTCCCAGAACAGAAAACTTATAAAGAGCCATGTCTGGCTAACATACCAGCTCCTGACCAGAGATAAGGACTTGCAGCAATAGTGCTAAATTTATTTTTACCCATCCTTGCATGTATCTTTGAACATGCAAGAATGGAATGGAATGTGAATTATTACTCAAGAAGTTTTTTAAATGGTGGAAGTAGCTGCTGGTAAGAACACTGTTTTGCTTTTGTTTTCTGAAAAGCCCCTTTGCTCATTTGTTCAGGGACAAGGGCTGCATATAAAGTCCTCCACAAAACTGTACATTTGAAACTACACCATTATGTAAACAAAATTCCTAGAGATTTGTTTATCCCCCATATCAAAGTACTCATGGAAATTATCCAAGTGGGAATAAGTTCTAGTCTGTGAGTCAAATAATAACAATGCATATAAATAAAAAGATAGTGCATATAAAAATGTAAAACCAAAATAGGATAGCAATGCATCTTCAGAATCAGTCATCTACTGGATGTGTGGGTAAACACTCCTTTAGTATAAATCTATGTGCTATGCTGAATAGTCTAACAATTCAACCTCATTTTCCAAGTTCCTCTTTTCATAAAACTACAGAATATAGAAATTAGGATGGATCCTAACAGTTCATAACTCATACTTATTCAGCATGCAGAAACCTCTTGCAGGATGCTTCAGCTAGCCACTATTAGGATTTTAGGATGAGTTTTTCAATCAACCTATCATTTTCTCAATGAGAATCCATAAAACAATGTAGATTTAAAGAACTGTAAATTTATATAAATATAAGAAAAATATTCTTATCTTTATCTCTTGTTATATCCTAGCTATTTATAACACTAAATTGAACTTCACTCCTCTTTTGATAGTGCAGTTTCTGGTACACTGAAGTGTGTTATAGATTGGATTTTTTAAAATAGGTTTTATTTTGTTTTGATTTGCTTCATATTTTTGGGAGCAGTGAGACCCCAGATCCTGAATTTCTTGTAGTCCCCTGATCTGAGTGCCTACAGCTGCTCTGAGCACGAGACCTTCAGGAGTTCCTGATGGCAGGAGAGTGGTTTCTGGTGGGTTTGGCTGGGGCGTGGCTATCTCTATATAATCTGCCCCTGAACACAATAAAGGGGGATTCTTGGGGAATTCAAGAATGACCCGTGTCGCTGTCTCTCTGTCTGTGTGTGTCTGTGTATTTTAACCTCCAGCCCCCTTACCCCAAGCTCGAGAACTGGGTGCCAGCGCACAGAGCACAGACACAGGGGCGCGGGACGCGGCGATTGGAGGTCCCCACTGAGATATGGGCATCATATAATAAGAACATTGATGAATTAAGGGTAAATGACACCATGCCTCTACATTCTTCTTGCTTTATAATTCCAAATTGCCATCAGGTTTAATTTTCATGTCTACTATGAAGATATTCCAGCCGGGCGATGGTGGCGCACGCCTTTAATCCCAGTACTCGGGAGGCAGAGGCAGGCGGATCTCTGGGAGTTCGAGACCAGCCTGGTCTACAGAGCTAGTTCCAGGACAGGCTCCAAAGCCACAAAGAAACCCTGTCTCGAAAAACCAAAAAAAAGAAAAAAAGAAAAAAAGAAAAAAAAATATTCCTTTGTTTTGTAATACTTATTTAAAGAGAGAATGCAAAGTCTGTAGGATTATACAGTTTCCTTCATTTTCCCACAAGATACCATGAGTTTCCTGTCATTCCACACTAGGAGGAAACTGAAAATGATCTAATTATATCTTCCTACCCTTACAAGTACCCTTATGGTACTTGCTGTTGTAACGCAAGTACCATAGACTGCAGTGTGACACAGTCACAACTCAAAGTGGAGTCATCTACTTTATCAGATTTTATTTCTTACTCCGGTTTTACTTTTAATTCTTTTTGAGAAATCAGCTTTTATACTAGATCTTTGGCTTATGTCAGTTCAATGTTTCTTTGTGGTGTTGTTTCAGCTCTCCTGTATTGTATTTTTGAGCTTCCTTTCAGCAAACATTTCAAAATTTCATCATATTGTGCAGATAGATCCCAGGAGGTAAGTTTTATCATTCCAGGTCAGATTCTATTTCTTCTCTGAGAAGTCCATGTTTCCCAAGTGCTGTAGAAAGGGCAACATTTTCTCCAGTCTCCAGAGCCTAAACAGGAAGTAGACCAAACCCAGACAGAGACATGATAAGGTGAAAACAGTGTGTTCAGTGACAGGAAATGATTTAACTTTCCTCCTTTTATTCCCCCTGGGTGACATTATCTAGCCTCAGGGATAGACAATCTTGCTTAGAGATGTCCATTACTCCACACCAGTTGTCAATACTCATGAACTCTTTATGTCTTTCCTTTACGTTTCAGGATTTGAGACTCAGAAGTAGCAGAAATGACTGTTCCTATTCAGCGTTTTGTACATTCTTTCTCACTGGAGGAGACAACACCCAATTCTCTTACTGACTCGAAGAACAGTCATAGCCAGGATGAGAG
The DNA here is from genome assembly GCA_025134845.1 of Neodon shergylaensis. Lineage (NCBI taxonomy): Eukaryota > Metazoa > Chordata > Mammalia > Rodentia > Cricetidae > Neodon > Neodon shergylaensis. Next base: position 7,703,325 of record JABTXL010021554.1, read on the forward strand.
AAAATATTTAGCATGTGAGAAAGGACAACCAAGTCACATGTTACTTGAGAAAAAAGTGAAAGCGTTTACTCCCCCAAATCTATCCATTTCAGTACCTTGAAGTTTCTGACAATAATAAGATTCTTACATAGAATTTTATTCTTCTTTGAATTATATTCAACATTCAGAGAGCAAAACAAAATGAAAAATCTCTCTTTGTATTTGGTATTGCTATGTATTATGATTAAGAATATTAGAGTATCAGTCTGCTATTAAAATTAGTCTTTACCAGGCCATGTTGGAAGAGTTCCGTGAATATATTTTTATAATTAGAATTCTCCTTAAAATTGATCAATCATAAGTGAAAACACATTTCTTCTATAATTTTTTAAATACCAAGTGTTGATTGATATTTATCTTTTCACATTTACTGAAAATTTTTAGGCAAAGAGATTAGCCAAACTGAACAATATAAAGGATAAATTTTAACTTATATCTTCAAAATAAAAATCACATATATTATAATCCTATGTCATACACACACACACACACACATATACACACACATATATATGTAAAATAACTTCTGTTAGAATTGATGGAAATTAGCATGTAATAAATTGTTCGAGAAGCTGGGTGGTGGTGGCACATGCCTTTAATCCCAGCACTTGGGAGGCAGAGGCAGGCGGATCTCTGTGAGTTCAAGGCCAGTCTGGTCTACAAAGTGAGGTCTCAGACAACCAGGACTGTTTCACAGAGAATCCCTGTTTTGAAAAGAAAAAAAAAGTTCTGATACATGACAAAAACACCAACCTCTATGTTCAGCAAGACCGGTTCTGAGACCTCAAGAACAATGGCAATGGGTTTTTGTTCCTACTGCACCTATTGGCTTTGTGGGAGTCTAGGCAGTTTGGATAACCACCTTACTAGACCTGGATGGAGGTGGGTGGACCTTGGACTTACCACAGGGCAGGCAACCCTGACTGCTCTTTGGGCTTACGAGGGACGGGGGACTTGATTGGGGGAGGGGGAGGGAGGGGGGAGGCGGAGGTGGGGAAGAGACAGAAATCTTTAATAAAAATAAAAAAATAAAAAAAAAAACACCAACCTCGCTGAGCTGTCTGGGGTTCTGATCCTGAGTGTTTCAGAATAGCAGAAGAGATTATCCATCAGATAGCATTCCAGGAAAGAAGAGAAGATAACCAGGCTTGGTCCAAATCCACTGAAAAAAAAAAAGGGAATTGTTTTTTTTTTTTTCCCCAAGCTTCACTCTGGGGTTTGGCTGGCTAAAGTGACTCATCTATAGTCACTGACCTGTGATCAGCACTATAAGTCTCAGGGAGCTTAGGGAAGAATCACCAGTAATAGTCCAGTTCATGCTTTCATTTATGGCCACCAACACCAGAAATCTGTGCCATTCCCCATGATCAGCACAGCATCAGACCTATACCAACCCCAGTTCTATTTTGAGCTACTCATGGCTGAGAAGTACCTGTATTGTAGAAGCGCTGCAAGTAATTGCATATGATGCTTGTCCATTTACGAGCCTGAAAGACTGAAGCCACATATCTCTGTTCAGGAAAGGGATTGTTCCAGAGTCTCCATCTGTGAACCGCAGCCTTGGTTAGGGACATGAATATATTGCTATCCTTCTCCAGTCTAACACTTTCCAAGGCAAGATCATGTGCTTACCACCATTACCAATCTTCATTCAAATGAATCATACTAACTTACTCAAGATTCAAGTATGATTGATATGGACAATCCATTGCCTGGTATCCACAATGACCCAAAGATAAGTCATGTCTGTGTTTCAAAGAAGCAAGAATTTGCCCAATCTTGGTTGGAGAAGTGCATACTAGGGCTGGCAAAGCAGTATATATATATATAAACTTGAACCTGTCACTTCAGATTACAATTGCTCATTTGTTGCCAGGCTATGTCTGGAAGCTCCTGCTATGGTAGACATGTAGGTGGGGGATCTATGGTTTTGGGCTGAGTTCGGTCATCCTGTGCTGAGCACCGAGGTCCCAAGGTCTCGTGTGGCATTTCTTGCTCTGTTCCACAACAGCTTTAGTTTCTCTCCCACCACTGCTTCTTAAATTTGAGCCAAGTTATTGGACGTTTTAACTGCATGTTGTAGTTCCAGGTGCTCATCTCATGGCATTGGCCTAAGGATAGAGGCTCTGAACTGTTGTCGACACATAGGTTCAGGATAATAAAGGATACTTGCATTCTCAATCACTGTTGGTGGGAATGCAAATTGGTGATGCCACTCTGGAAATCATTATGAAGAGAGCTCCAAAAGCTAAAAATACATCTGTCATATGATTCAGGTATGCCAGTCCTTGGCATATGCCCAAATGACTTGACATCCTACTCCACAGTTATTATATGCACCTTTTAACCTTAAATAAAATCAAGCATACTTATGGTGTCAATAATTTATAAATTCCCTTTTCTATACTTTGTTTTTCTTTCCTTTCCTTTTCCTTGTTTTGGTGTGTGTGTGTGTATGCATGTGTGTGTGTACCTTGAGTTGGAGTTTGCTATATAGACCAGGTTGGCCCCAAGCTATCCTTTCATTACTTCACTACTTATTGGCCAAGGAATTCAAATTATTATCTCCTTGTACATTATCATTACCTATAGGTATTCTATTGTGCAATAACTCACCAGAAATATAGAATACAAATAAGCTAGAGGAGAGAAAAAAACAGAACCCTATTAGCATAGAGGACAAAATCAAACCGGATAAGTAGCCCAGATGTCAGAAACACAGAAAACAAATAATCTGGGTTTCACATCCACAGACCACAACTAGCATAAGATAAAGGAGAGGGAATAACTAACCTAGAAGACAGTACCAACGATGATCAATGACCCAAAGGTTAAAAAAAATAGAGAGAAACTAAACCAGAAAGTAGTATCCCAAAATAACCTAGAGACGCAATTTTCATTCATCAAAACATTGTAAGCACATCAAAACATGTGTTGACTACACATAGCAGTTATATTCAAGTAGGCTGCCCAAAGCTGCTAAAGCTGAGTAAGCAAGAACTATGGACTAGTAAGGATTGCTGTTCTGTTTTGCAGGACATGTGCACTCTAACTCAGGGGTTACAGGATGATGAATTCACACCCAGGATAGGACAGATGATGAGGTCAATGAGCACAAAGTAAAGGGTACACGCTGGCTTAGACTTTTCTCTGTAAGGCAATTGTGGGCTCTTTGACATAATTCTCAGTCCATACTGCTTCATTTTGTTACACACGGGAAAGTCCTAAATCACCATCAACTGTAAAGGTGCCAAAAGTGAGCATCTTATTACCTCTCAAAGTAAGAAGCCAGGTGCAAAATAGGGCGCAAGTGACATACAAAACAAGAAAAGGCAGAAGAGATACCATATCTGGTCTAAGCACTTAGTTTAGAGAAACCTAATTAGAACTCATTTTTATACTATCATTTATTATGTATTTTTATACATATCTGTAATAATAATGCAAGTCAAATGTGAAATGGACTGTCTGATAAACAGAAATTTGTGATTATTCTTATTGTCATAAAGAAATAAAAGAAAAATGTTTCAAATAATGCTTTTATTTCCCTTGTGGAACATAATGCTTTGCCAATGCATAGTGAAATAGCTATGCAAATGTAGACACATCTTATTAAATTTTATGTTTTCTTCAGTTTATTTCAAATAGCCTGCTTTTGCTATCAAGGTAGATTTATTGCCAATATTTTATAACTAAAATTTAGAACAATACGTCAAAACTATTAGAATTCTGTTTATAGATCATTTTGTATTATGAATAATACAACAGGATTTACATTATCAGCTATAAAAATTTCAATTCTCCAGTGTGAATTCAGATAAAATGAGGAGAAAAGTAAGGATATATGACAAATTATATTCTCCTTGATTTTAATGTCTTTAGAATATTTCCCTAAAGTTGAAGCATTATCACTCAGCTGTCAGGTTTAGCTTTTATGTGGTTTTTCTTTTATATAGGTAACATATCTTTGCATATTAATTTACAGTTATTAATTTTCATTAAGTGAAACATTTAATCACCAAAAATATTCAAAAGTATTGAGTTCAAAATGATTTTCAAAGTTAGTAAAGATTAACAGGATTTTATCAATGGGAATATTTTATCTTCTTAAGAATGCTTATATTTTGAAATAACTTTTGGCTCACAGAAAAGTTTCAGTTACTAACATAGTGTCCATATTGCACGCACCCAATATTCCTGATTGCAGCACATGAAGATGCTAAGTGTCATCATTTGAGATTTGTTAATTTTTCAACAGTAAAGTTGTTATGTGTCCCTTTCCAAACTCTACTCATTGGAACGAGTCATTATATTTAGATTATATGATGCATTTATAACCTTGCTATAAGATATAGCACAGTATAGCAATCTGGGTACCCCACAAAACATAAAAATAGAACTTTCATGCAAACCTGTGTGTGTTATTGTATTTTTATATTTAATCTATTGTAGACAAAAGCTGCAAGGTACTAGCTAATGTGGAATCTAGTAAATTGGATCAAGGAACCAGCAGGCCCTGGAAGCTCTCAAAAAGGAGTTGACCACGCACTTGTGAGGTGTAAGTTATCCTTATATGAGAATTTCCTCTATTGCTTTTAAAGACTTTAAATGACATATAGGGTTCACTTACATCATTGAAGATGATTTTGGTGTAAGAGATGGTCCATCCATTGAAGAGTGGACTCATCTTTAAATACCCTGACAGAGGCTGGAAAGATCGAACAGCAGTCAAATGTACTTGCTGCTCTTGCAGACGACTGGGATTCAGCTCTTAGCAACTCTATCACGTGGCTCATAGCTGTCCAGAACATACTTGTAATGGATCTAATTGCTTCTTTTGGTATCTTCAGGCACCTGAAAGCATGTAGTGCATGTGTGTGCGCACACATGCACACGCACATGCATATGCAAGCACCCACACACAGAAGCATACATTCATGCACACACATGCATACACATATACATAAAATAAATACTATCTCATCAACAACACTAAGATTAGTGTTTAGTAGTATAGGAAAGTGCTCTAAACTCACCAGATAGACACATTAATGAACTGTAAGAGCTGTAAGTTAAATTTGTTCTGATACAATAAGCCCTGGTGCTAAGCTTAGTCTTTGTGTTTTCCAATAATCTTAAATTTGTTTCTGGGCATTTTCTTTTTTAACTAAATAAACAGAGTAACAAAATACAATGTTAGTACATTGGCAGACTAACTGTAATTTTCTTAAAAAGGGAAAGAATCAAAAATGAAAACAGATATTTAAAAAGCTTAAACCACTAGCATTTATCCCCATTAATAACTAAGAAAACAAGATATTAATTTCTGTCAGTTACAGATTATTGGTTTTGGAAAGGAAATTTATACACAGGTTTAGCCTATGTTTTCTGACATAGAGAGGAGGATACTGGGTTTTCTCAAGAAACTAGTCAAGGCTAGAAAGTCACATGTGCGTTTCATGCAGCTGGTGAAGTTTGAAGAGAGACATAACAGATGCCAAGACGTGTGGCTAAGTTGTATGATCATGTCCAATAATATCAACCCCCATCACTATCTAGTTCATTGTCAGAAAATACATAGCTCTATAAGTCTTTAATATACATAAACAAATTCACTAAATTCCTTATTTACTAGAAAAGTTCATAGAACTAGAACTTCCAAAACAACATATTTTTCAAATGTAGAAAAAAAAAACTGAACATTGGAAGATTTGTTAATGTCTAACATAGCTTTCTGACTGGGGATCCTGACACCCTGCTGTCTTTCATCTGATAACTATTCATTACTGAATTTGAAAAATAGCTTTTATTCTATTCCATTTAAGCAACTGATGCACCTTAATGCAGTGTTCATCTTTTCCTTTTGAATTTGAGAAGTTTGGAATTTCAACACTAAACATTTTTAACATATGACACTAAAATTTAAGTGATTCTGTAAACACAATAATTGTACTTGGAGATTAGTAATAGGAGCACCAAGTGACATCTAAACATCACAGCAAGTTTAAACCGAGGGTTTTCTCCATTTGATAATCTCTGCTCAAATGGTAGCCTCCCCACTTCAGTATGTTTTTAATTACGCTGCAAATGTAAGCAGAGACTATACCTTCATTTTCCAGCCACTCAGACTCAAATAATTACACAGAAGCTATATAAATTACAACACTGCTTGGACAATGGCTTAGATATATTTCTAGCTAGCTCTTATATCTTAAATTAATCCATTTTTATTAATCTGTTTATCACCACAGGGATGTGGTTTAGCAGAAAGGTTCTGGTATCTTTTTCCTTTGGCAGCTACATGGCATCTCCCTGACTCCACCTTCTTTCTGTATTTAGTTCAGTGTTCTACCTAACTCTCTTCTGCCCTACCAAAGGCAGAAGCAGCTTCTTTATTAACCAATGGTAATAAAATATATTCATAGCTTACAGAGGGGAATCCCAGATAATCTTCCCTTTTCTGTCTAAATAAAAGGAAGGCTTTAACTTTAACATAGTAAAATTACATATACAAAACTGTTATTAAACAAGAATTATAGTTACAATATTTAGTCCATTTACGTTTGGAAAATACTCTACCATATATTCTCTTTTGAGTCTAAGGTCTTATATATTTATCTTTTATTATAACTTAGGAAAACTATAGCTATCTGCTTTCAACGCCATCAAAGAACCCAGAAGTACATAATATTTTCTGAGTAAAGAGGAAGTGCATTGTAAGCAACTTCCAAAAAATCTAGAAATGATAGAGACATCTCTCTGCCTGGACAGTTACTCAAAGTTCTTCTGTAATGCTGGGGCATTCAGTTTTAGCCTATAGGTCCATAGTATCTGGCAGACTTTTCTGTGGAACAAAAAATTTTAAAGACCAATTCACCTATATTGGTGTTTTGTGTGCTATATAATGTCTGGCAGTTTCCTCTGTGAAGCAGAAACCCTTAAAAACCATCCCATCTTTTGGAAAGTTCAGCAGTCACTTTTCTGTGGATCCCACATTTCCAGTTCATAAAGCATACCAACAAGTAGTACAGGCAAGAGCAGTTTCTTGAAAAAAAAAAAAAACTATTGTAGTCACATTGAAAGCAAATTCCATAATGAGTTTCTTTGATGCCCATCAACCTCTCCAAAGTAATTGGTGCTACCAGAAGCTGAAATGTCTCACTGTCAAGAAGAGTCTAAGTTCTTAAAACATTTTAAATGCCATAATCTGTAAGTCTTTGAAGTGTTGAAATTATCTAACTGAAATATGACCCTGTATTTCTGGAAAACCTAATTAACATAATTAAAAGCTTGATTATTATAGATGACTATTAATCTGTATTTCTTAACTATACATTACACTTTTAAATCTGTTGCACAAACATAATACCTTAAACAAGAGCAAAATTACATATACCCAGTGGAACAAAATCCTTAAATTTGTATCAATAGATCAAGATCCATAACAATGCAACATATTCATCTCTATATTACATTCCCCCTTTTAGAAAGAAATTGACTGAGACCATTAACCATATATACTCAACCCCCTTTAAATAAAAACAAACATTTATAAACTATCATTAGGGAATTTGGGTGTTCCTTTTTCAAACTGCTTCCTGCTGTTTGTTGGGTGAAGTATTTTTAGGGTTCACAAATACCTTTTAGGGTGTCTTGTTCCATCAAACCACGTGAGTCTCAAAGGAATGCACAGGTTCTCATATACCAAAGTAACATACCCTTAGACTCAAATTTTAAAGTCGATTCCTTTAAAATATATATGTTTGTTTAGCTTAGCAGCCAGAACAATGAAATGTCTCTCTGTACTTAGCTCATTTATAGTCAAAAATTCAAACAAAACACAATAATAATATACATAATCCAGACTCTCTATGTATTTTCCATCTTTATATGTCTTTTTTCTCTTACTATTTAATATTTATTATCTTTACTCCTTTAATCCATTTATCTCTGCAACCTTTTATATTACGTTTACTGTATTTTTGAAGACATTTTTTCCTTTTTTAAACCATTTACTTCTTTTTATAACTGTCTATATTTTTTTCTTTCTCATCCAAGGCTACGTACATTTTTAAAACACACTGAGTCTCCTTTAATAGTCTTTTATGTCAGAATCTGTCCTATGGTGTATCTGAAATACTTTTTTGACAAGTAGCATTTTAAAATGGTAAGAAGTATGATTGTGGCAGCCCTGGATGCTGGCTCTGCCTCTGTTGAACTTTCAATATGACAGAGGTATATTTACTGCCTCTGTGAGCCATGCTTACTGTCCTAACTCTAGGGACAGAGTACGTCTATGTTGACAGTCAGCAGCTTGTAGCACTCTGCACACAAATTCTATTTAAGTGCTCCACATCTGGACCTCCGAAAGAGCCAGAGCTGCTACTGCTGCCAGTGTGAACCAGAAAGCTATTTCTTAAAGGAACTGAGCCTCTGCTTACAGCCAGCAAACAAAGTCTATCTGCTTTTGCCGAGGACCCAGATTTGATTCTAAGTACTAGTTTGGCAGCTCAAAAATACCTGTAACTCCAGCTTCAGGATATTTGATGCCATTTTCTGGCCTCCTCATGCTCCTACCTGCAGCACACTGTAAACTTAAATCCAAATTGTCAAACACACACATACACACACATACGTACACTCATAAGGACAAAACATAAATAACATGATTTTAAAGAGGAATGAAATATCCAACTATACTTTTGGAAATGTATATTTCTTTTTAGTTTTGTTACTGTTCATTCTGAACATTGAAAAGCATTGTTCTTTAATGTTTAGCTAAAACTGTTAAGCATTTTTTTTTAAATAAAGGCTTTCTATACTCCAGAACATACAGCATTTTTATTTTGGCAAGACTAGCCCACAGTACTAAAGAATCTCTTAAGTGAAACCTATTCAGAATCCATCTTTTTATGTCTTTGCTTACATCATAGAATAACAAAATAATAATGAATTTAGAATATAAATATTTGGTGACTACTTGGTTTACAGAAAAGGAAAATGAGAATAGTCACTGCTCACCAGTAGCCTAGCATATACATAGCCCAATACTTAAGATACTATTATTTAAGCTCCTGAACAATCCTGTCTTATAAATATTTGTAGGTTCAAAGGAAACAAATTTTTGAATATTTCCTTATCCTACAGATTGAACATCCATGTATGTAATTCCTCTCATTCACACTGGAAATGGTGTTGATAGGCAGAAGGATGCTGAGGTAAAGTACAGTGTGGAAGGAGTTGCTTCCTCTTTGCTTCAGGTAATTATAAAATGTTCAAAAATACCAATAGTTATGACAGTGGAATAGAACACATGTATTTGACAGTGCTAATCATATATATCAACAGACATGCGTATGTACGGTATGAGACCTTACTTTGGCTTTTTTAATCAAGTTTCCAATGTTAAAACTAAGTTAAATTTTCTATATACTAGTGTTTGAACCTTCAGTGAACTATTGAAGATGGATAGGCTTGGGAATTGTAATCCTTTGCAATTGCAGGATTTAAAGATAAAAGAAATGGGCTCAAAGCCTACCAGAAGTTATTTTATTCTGTTGAAAAACACCTTTCTCATGTTCTTATCTAGAAGGGAGTCTCAGTCAGTCCTTTTATTTTGAATATTTTACCAGTAGAATAAGACATTGGCAAACTTACTTTGTGCCTTTCTTATTTGTAGGTATTTTGATAGAATCTTGATATACATAGGGTCAGCTGATCTCAAATTCACATTCTTCCTGTGTCATCCTTCCAAGTAGTGGGATTATAGCCTTTCTCTATCATGCTTTTCTCTTTGTTCTTGTTATGAAGCAAGCATGTATGGATTGCTAAAGAATAAAATAATAACTCAATCCCATATTAGAGTGAGAGTAGAAAGAAAACTGTCCATGCTTGAGATTCTTGCTTTGAGATAGCCAGTAAGAGCATGGTAAATCAAGAGCTGTAACTTTTCCACAGGACAGAGGTCACAGAGAAGACAGAAGGGTAAAATGTACATAAAGTAAGAGAAAGAATACGGGCAGCTACAGTATGATAGTCTAAATCTTCGCTAGCCTTCAGAGGTGTAATTAGAAGAAGATTCCCTTATTTTTAATGTGTTTAGAGGCTGAAGGTCACAAGACTGCACATCATAAGATAAACTGAAACTCCTGATGTAACATTTGCTTCTGTAAAAGTGCTCTATATAAAAATCATTTTCATGTATTTAGATAAACTCTTAATGTTGACTACATCTTAAAATTTTTCCTAATCACTTTTAATCTATAATTACATTTCATACCTGGCTATGGAAGCAATTCTTGTTGTGTTTCCAAACTTAAAACATGTTTCCTCTAAAACTAATACTAGTTTTTAGAACAGTTATGGGGTGTTTGTATGTGTATGATGTAAAATGATAAAAGTAATGAGAGTTGGACATAGAATAGCAAAAACAGGAGACAGATTAAGCAGTCAGACAGTGATCAGAAAAGGGACTTCCATTCTTTTCAGCCTTTAGCTTCAGCATACAACAATAGACTGTGGCTTAGATATCAAGTACTTGCTCCATCTGCTAGTGATTGAATCTTGCCTTTCTACCTTAAGTTAACATGTTGATTACTTACATTTGTAGAAACTGTATTTGTGTAAAAAACATAAGGATAAGATTCTAATAACACCAGTTATGGAGAATCTACGAAGTAGACAATTATGCTGAGGAAAGTAAGGACATAGCTAGAAGTAAGTCATCTGCAGGAGACAAAGATGACCTTCAACGGTCATAAAAATGGAGACCTGATCATATTCTTACCCCCAAACTATGAGAAACTGAATTGCTTTTGTTTATGTTACACAGTTTATGGTATTTCTGTTACCCTAAAATGACTATCCATTGTCAGAGGAAAGAAGCCTGGGTTTTTACAGTGAAGAAACCCTTATAACGAAAAGGTCTGTAGTAAGATAGCCAGGAAGAGATAGTGCTGGAGAGTTGCATCTTGAAAGCCATTGAACAGATTGAGAAGTGAGGGTGTCTAAATGAAGATTAATTTAGGAGTCTTTTCTTCTTGTGCATTGGGGAATTAATATTTAGAGTAGTGTTGAAATTTCTGTGACTCTTGTTATAGTAGAATTCATGTAGTAATTCTGTCCCTTAGGTAATATGTGATGGACCTCTTTGTTGGTGTTTGCTGATACAAAAAAAAAGGTGTAAAGATACAGACAATCCACAAGCTTTGCTCCAGAGAGAAAAATGCACTCTTTGAAGAATAAAAAGAAAGGGTAGAAATGCGATACAGTAATTCTGTACTTGTGTCAAGCTTGGGGCCTTGGGCTTGATGTCATATGGCAAAAAAAATTTAAGGAACCAAGGAAAAAATAGAAAGGAAGAGACAAAGAGAAACACAAAGATAGAGACAGAGAATGTATGGTCCTGATAGCCTAAAGAGAGGAGTCTAAAGAAAAAGAAAGTTAGGTAACTTCCATTCTTAACTCCTAAACAAGAGGATTGGAACCTAAGTACAGGCAGAGTAAACTTTTCTGCTTTCACAAATTTTGAACTGATTATTGGTCAAAAGAAGAGAAAGAAGGCATCCAAAGGCAAATCATTAGATACCTTTCCATTGGGGTTAGCACTAAGGAAGTCCAGACCCTGGTGTGGTGGTGACATAGACATGAGAATGCTTTATTTTTAAGATTTAGTTTATTTATGTGTATGTGTCTGTCCATGTGTCTGTCCGTGTGTGTGTGTGTGTGTGTGTGTGTGCATGCACGTGCACAAGCGCACATACACACATAAACACTGGGGGGTGGCGTAGGTGGGTGCTGCAATGTGCATTAAACTCTCAAATGCATATGAGCCCAACTAGTCCAAAAGAGGTGATTAGATTGCCTTGAACTGAAGTTATAAGTAGTTTTGAGCTAGCTGATAGCTTCTGGGAACAGGACTCTAGTTCTCTGTAAAAACAATAGAAGGTCTGAAGCACTGAACCATCTGTTCAGTTCCAAGAATGTATTGTTCTTAATGAGAATTTGTTACACTTCCAGAAAAATAAGTCATAATGCCACATGAACTTACAATCTCATCCCATTTTCCAGGGAGGGCAAAAGAAGGATTAGTTTGGTAAAAGAGTGCTGAGAGGCACAATGGGAATTTGGGGGCATTTTGGTGGTGAAATAGAGACTTTGTGCAATGGAAACTCCCATTAATCCACGAGTGTGACCCTATCATAGACTTCTAGTAGTGGGTGATACAGAGACAAATCCACTCATGTTCTGTAAACAGGCAAGTCCTTCAGTGTAAAAATTGGGACACCATTCCAAACACAAACCTTCTAACTACAGTTTGTCCTGCCTGCAAGTTGTATTGGGTTAAAGGTGGCACAGAACTTGTGGGAGTGGATAACCAGTAACAGGTGCAGCTTAAGACTCGTCACAAGAGGGAACTCACTCCTGAAACTGCACGGGGCGGGGGGAGAAGACTGGATACCCCAGAAACCTAGTTTAGAAGCAAGCACCACCAGCAAAAATTAAGTCAATGAACTGATTCCTAATGATAGTCTGCTGTATCTGTGAACCAGAGAGTAATGTAGTTGTCATCAGAGAGGATTCATTCAGAAACTTATGGGAGCAGATGCAGAGACCCACAGCCAAACATTAGGCAGAACTTGGGGAATCCTGTATAAAAAGGAGACAGGGAAGAAGGATAATAGGAGCCAGAGGAATCAAGGACACCACAAGAAAATAATCCACAGAATCAAGTATTTATAGAGGCTTTATAGAGGATTTATAGAGGCTCACGGAGACTGAACTGGAAATCATAGAGCCTGTATGGGTCTGACCTAGCTCCTCTGCATTTATGTTATTGCTATGTAGCATTGTGTTCTTTGGAACTTCTAACCTTCTAACAGTAGAAACAGGGGCTGCCTCTGATTCCTTTGCCTTCTTTTGGAACCCTTTTCATCCTACGGGATTGCTTTGTTCAGCATTAATGTGAGGGGATGTGCCTAGTTTTAATATAGCTTGATAAGCCGTGTTTGACTGATTGATTGATTTTTAAGAATATAAGAATAAATAAACAAATAAATAAATAAGATAGCTCATATTGATAATGGTGAAATTCTACTGAAAAGTACCTTTCATTTTGTTTTCATTAAGTATTATTTACCACAGCTTGCAAAGTACTTTTATTTTTCTTTTTTTTTATTATTTATTATTTATTTATTTATTTATTTATTTATTAAAGACTTCTGTCTCTTCCCCACCGCCGCCTCCCCTTTCCCTCCCCCTCCCCCAATCAAGTTCCCCTCCCTCGTCAGCACAAAGAGCAAACAGGGTTCCCTGTCCTGTGGGAAGTCCAGGGACCACCCACCTCCATCCAGGTCTAGTAAGGTGAGCATCCAAACTGCCTAGGCTCCCACAAAGCCAATACGTGCAGTTGTTGCCATTGTTCTTGAGGTCTCAGTAGTCCTCATTGTCCACTATGTTCAGCGAGACCAGTTTTAACCCAGGCTTTTTCAGACCCAGGCCAGCTGGCCTTGGTGAGATCCCGATAGAACATCCCCATTGTCTCAGTGTGTGGGTGCACCCCTCGTGGTCCTGAGTTCCTTGCTCATGCTCTCTCTCCTTCTGCTTTGGACCTTGAGGTTTCAGTCCGCTGCTCCAATGTGGGTCTCTGTCTCTGTCTCTTTTCATCGCCTGATGAAGGTTAATGTTCAGGAGGATGCCTATATGTTTTTCTTTGGGTTCTCCTTCTTATTTAGCTTCTCTAAGAACCCGAATTATAGGCTCAATGTCCTTTATTTATGGCTAGAAACCAAATATGAGTGAGTACATCCCTTGTTCCTCTTTTTGGGTCTGGCTTACCTCACTCAGGATAGTGCTTTCTATTTCCATCCATTTGCCTGCAAATTTCAAGAAGTCCTTGTTTTTTACTGCTGAGTAGTACTCTAATATGTATATATTCCATACTTTCTTCATCCATTCTTCAATTGAAGGGCATCTAGGTTGTTTCCAGGTTCTGGCTATTACAAACAATGCTGCTATGAACATAGTAGAGCATATACTTTTGTTGTAAGATAAGGCCTCTCTTGGATATATTCCCAAGAGTGGTATTGCTGGGTCCAGTGGTAGGTTGATCCCGAATTTCCTGAGAAACCTCCACACTGCTTTCCAGAGTGGTTGCACAAGTTTGCATTTCCACCAGCAGTGGATGAGTGTACCCCTTTCTCCACAACCTCTCCAGCAAAGGCTATCATTGGTGTTTTTGATTTTAGCCAGTCTGACAGGTGTAAGATGGTATCTTAAAGTTGTCTTGATTTGCATTTCCCTGATCGCTAAGGAAGTTGAGCATGACCTTAGGTGTCTTTTGGCCATTTGAACTTCTTCTGTTGAGAGATCTCTGTTCAACTGTCTAAATTTAAAGATTTAATGGACACTGGAAAATATAAAATTATGATTTTTAAGATACCATATGATGATTTGCTCCATGTAGCATGTGTTAATTAAATTAAAATAAATATATCTTTCTCCTCTGAAAGTTGTTATTAATCTGTAAGTAAAGTTTTGTGCACTACATTTCCATAGCAAAAGTTGCCTCATTTAAAAAAATTATTCTACATAGTAAAAGCTCATATAAATTGCCTGTTCGATTATAGTACTGAAAGTATGGGAATTGTTGAATGACTTTTTTTGGGAAGACGTGAGCAAGGGTGTATTGATCACAGAAAGCCACGAATGAAAAACCAAAGTAACATTCTGCTGAAGTCCAACTTGATGATCTAATGAGTTCATAGAAATTATTTATGAGGACTTATTTATGAGACCACGCATGACTGAAAATGAACCACACTGTCAATAATCCTGCAGCATGGGTAATGGCTCATAAAACTGGCTCTCTAGAAGTTGACCACCTTTTATAAACTGCTCCATGGCTTAGTCTGGTCTCCTAAAAACAATTATTTCTTATAAAATCTTGGGGAGGGTCTTTATAAATCTTGTAAATTTTCTGAAACTTCTTAAGTTGTTTACTTCCTGAGTCTTATGAACCTCACTTCTTGCTGTATGAACAAATCCATCAATTAAGGGAGACCAGTGAAAAACAGAGATTTATATTGTTTTGACATACCAGGTATTTAGATATAATGGCCTAAGACAGATAATTAGTAATTTTGACTACCCAAATAATGAACATAGTAATATTAGCTGATAATTATTAAAAGTTCATATCATGATATATATCAAAAAAGAGTCAAAATATTATATCTGTTGAATTGCAATATGTAGATCATTGAAATATATGCTGGGATACAAAATAAAATGTTTAATAATGAAGTTAAAATATGACATTTTCTAACAGTCTCATTTGGACAGATATATATTAATTCTTAAAAATTCTTTAAATGATTCATTGTCTTTTACCTACTTTTAACAGCACTGGGATGGGACCAGAGTTGCCATTTAGATCTAGGGCTACAATTGCACAGCCACAGGCTACAGGCCACTCGGGTATTCCAGGTCACACTTACTCAGAATCTTGGAATTTGTCTCTCCTTTTCTTCCTTCCTTCAAATCTCAAGATGAGCAATTGAAGTGCATAGACATTGCACTAGAGACAGAATCGTACTTTTTGAAAAGAACCAAAGAAAGATATTGACCATGGATTCAGATCTACTTTGTGTTTTTCACTTAATTTGGGGGTTAGAGGGGTTACAGTCTCATTGCAAGCCCATTTGAAAAGGTCATTGTGTTGGGATGAACTCTACCTTGGGCACATCAACAGTGTTCATTGCGGCAAGTAACCCCATGCCACCCGTTGATTAAATGTGTCATTTTAAGATAATGCAATGTTCTAAACTGATAATTTTTTAATCTTTAAAACAAACAGGTGCCGACAATGCTTTAAAATTCCCAGGTTTCAGGTGGGTTCAATTTAAAATATCTAGGTAAACCTAAGAACAAAACAGTTCCTCAAACAGTTCACACCTAGTGTCGTTTTAATTAATTAATTTGTTTTCAAGGGGTTTGACCACATTTTGCTGTTTGTGCCTCTTGCCCTTATTTTTTTCCAGTGGTCTCCAAGAGGCCAGATTCTCAATCTCATGGTGTTACTAATAGAGCCGGAGGGAGAATTTCCTTCAACATTAATTTAAGTAATGACCTTTATTTCAGAGTGGTAAGAAGGGAGTAAATAGAGGCCAGATACCCAGAAATCCTGAGGCTAAATGAGAGACCATGAAAGAGAAATATTTATACCTGCACAGCTAAAATGTGGATTTTTCCCTTCAGAAAGTACAGTAGGGGCATTTTAATCTAAAGAAGACAAAACAATAAGAAACATAGACTAGTGAGAAAATACTACTCAGCCCAGAAAGGTTGTACAAATCAACAAATTAAGAATTGTGCCGGGTGGTGGTGGCGCACGCCTTTAATCCCAGCACTCGGGAGGCAGAGGCAGGCGGATCTCTGGGAGTTCGAGGCCAGCCTGGTCTACAGAGCTAGTTCCAGGACAGGCTCCAAAACCACAGAGAAACCCTGTCTCGAAAAACAAAAAAATACAAACAAACAAACAAAGAATTGTAATGCAGGGGCTAGGGTGATGGTTCAGTGTATAAAGCTCTTTCTATTCTTGCAGAGGACCGTGGTTCTGTTCCCCGAACCCACACCAGGTAGCTCCAATTGCCAGTCACTCAGTTTCCATGGATCTAGCACGTCCATCAGGTCTCCTCAGGTCCTGACACATGATGGCACATACATACACTCAAGCCTACACACACACACAAACACACACACACACACAAATTATCTCTAAAACAAAGTAGAATTTACACCCCCTTTGGAAAACAGTCACCATAATAAAACATTTTCTAAATGCATCACACTGACTGGTATATGTCTAATTTTCTAGGCCCTTTCTAACTTGGTCCATGTAAGGGTCATTAAACCACAAAAGACCTGTTACACTAACAGAGATCATCCAGGCACAAAGTAAAACAATTTCTGCATGTCCTTCAACTGCTTTATATAAACATAGCTATGCAGAGAAAAGCAGCTGTTTCCTTGACATTAAGAAAAACAAAGTCATATGTAGACGAACTTATGGAGTTTTGTGTGGCTGAACAGGGTTACACTACTACAGGAAATTTAAGAGTTTTCACTTTTGAGACTTGAGAATAGGGGTCAAAAAGAAGATCAAAGAGCAAGTAAAGTATGAGAGCCTTTCGTTTCTGCAAATATTATTTTCTTAGATCATTCGTTGCATCATCATCTGTTCAGTGGAACAATAAAACTCTAGAATTTACAGTGTCATTTTTAATTTGTGAAATGTATTTTTTAGGACCATACCCAGTGACCTATTTGATCTTGAATATAAGCATGAAAATATTCAAGCTTAATCCCTGAGTTTGAAAAATCAGTAATTCCTGTGGATTTGTCCATTTTAATTAAGGACATTTATATCTGACTCATTCAAAGTTAAAATTCTGGCTTCTTACCACATGTACCTGGAAATTTGACAAATAGTTTTTTTTGCTTCTGTATTCCATGCTCTGTTTTTACTTTTATGTAATCAGAGAGGTAATGCTGCTGAAGGTGGCAATAGTGTGACTTGTTTGATTAGTACTTATTATGCACCCACATAGTAAGTAGCTTTCATGCTATAACATATATAATTTCCACAGAGATCGAAAGGGAGGTAACAGTCCATTCAGTAATCACTCAATAATCCTGGAAATCACGAGCCGACCCACAACAGTGTAGAGCTCAGAACCAGCCTCGCCCATGCACTCACCAGTCTTCACTGAGACATTTGCTCCTTTATAAAAGAATGATTTAAAGAGATGCCTATTAGAAACTTGCGCTCCACCTGACAATCACTTTCAACACTAGCTTATCATGAACCTTGCTATCAGAAAGCTGTTATGGTAATGTAAAACCTGCAATTATATCAGCCTATTTTAAAACTTCCAATGGCCATCTGTTACCTTTGCAGTTGGGTAAAATTCAACTCCTCTAAGTCCTAGCCCAAATCTGTAGCTCTCACCTATTTTTTTTTTGCACAATAGTTGCTGAATAATCTCTTTAATTTTTCTGTATCTTCTCTAGGTCCTCCTCCTTGGTGGAGTCCAAATTATTCCATACTCAGTTTTAACTATCATTTAAATCTGAATGATCAGTATATTCCTTAGAAAACATTTGTTCTTGTTCATTATACCATTTTGTTTGGTCTGTACATCATCTAAAATGTATATTATGCTACTTAATTTCATTTGACAATGAACTTATAAGAGGGTAATGTACCCTAATGGCCCCACTATTCATCCCTATTTTTAGAGGATTGAAGAATGAACCGTTGAACTGTACATTGAATTAAAACAGGATACAAGGATCATGCTGAATCACTGTAGGAAATAACTGAGTAGATGGGAAGAACAAAAAGACTGAGAGAAGTGGTTTAGTTCAGAGTAAGAAGTCAGAACTAAAGGAGGCCAAACAAGCATGAGTGAATCAGAGATGTGGCTCTACCTGGAAAGAGTCATAAGCATAAAACATCACCTAGAGGATGTTTGGAAATAATGGGCAAAATTTCCAGATGATTTTGTGGTGACAGAGAGACTGTTAGAGCAACAGCATCTGTGGAGAACCTATGAGAGAGTTGTACTGGATTTTTATAAATGAACCAGCCACACAGCTGTCTTCCTGGGTTGAAGAAGAAAAAGCACGCAGATGACTGAGTGAGAACAATGTCTTTTTAGAGTAGAAAGAGAAGAAAAGAAGCAAACGAAACAGACAAAAATGTGTTCATTGAAGGACATCACAGGCATTATAGCACTCACAGGGAGAATGGGTTTTCTTTCTTATATTATCCAGATACCCTACATTTCCAACTAATTAAATTTGTTCCATCAGATATAGTTTTAAAAACTAATGCTTGAAAATATTGAAGATATGTTTTTTCATAGTTATGTTTACACACAAACACACAGATATCAGCTAAGTACAGTTTTAAGTTCATAGCAAAACTGAGCAGAAAGTGCCGAGTTACCATACGTGCATCTATAACTTACACCACTCAAATATTCTATATCAGAGCGCTAGAGTGGTGCATTTCCTGCAAAGGCAACCTACATATTGACACATGGTTCTCTCTGAAGAGCATACTTTACATTAGGCCCCATCTTGGGTGTCTGTCTTCTGTGAATGTCAACAGCTGCTTGATAGTTAAGTGCTTCCGAGAAGGGTTTCACTGCAAGAAACCCCATTAACCCTATACCTGCCTATGTCTCCTCTCTCCAGATTCCCCATCATTCATTGATCATCCCCAAAAGGAATTATACATGCTTTGACTTTCAGATCAATTTCTCTATTTATTAATATGCATTAATAATCTTACATATTTTTTCATAGCTTGATAGTTCAAATATTTTCAGTAATCTTACATTGTACGGTTGTCAATTTTATTATCCATTTTTAGCAGAGGAAAACATAGTTGCTTCAATTTTTAACAATTACAAACAAAACTATGATAAACATTGAAATACTTGATTTTGTGTGGATGTGTTTTCAACATATTTGTGCAAACGCTAAGAAAAGTGTTGCTAGTATCATACGATAAAGTTAGATTTTGTTTTAAGAAGCTGCCAAGATGGTATCTCAGAGTTGTTTTTCCTGATGGCTAAGGATGTTGAACATTTTCTTAAGTGTCTTTTGGCCATTTGAGATTCTTCTGTTAA
Source organism: Neodon shergylaensis (assembly GCA_025134845.1). Lineage (NCBI taxonomy): Eukaryota > Metazoa > Chordata > Mammalia > Rodentia > Cricetidae > Neodon > Neodon shergylaensis. The sequence continues at coordinate 7,723,064 of JABTXL010021554.1, forward strand.
GAATTTTCTGTTTAGTTCTGTACCCCATTTTTGATTGGGTTATTTGGAATTTTGATGTCTAATTTCTTGAGTTCTTTGTATACTTTGGATATCAGTACTTTGTCTAATGTGGAGTTGGGGAAGATCTTTTCCAATTCACTAGGCTGCCTTTTTGTCTTATTGACTGTGTCCTTTGCTTTACAGAAGCTTCTCAGTTTCAGGAGGTCCCATTTATTTTTTGTTTGTCTCAGTGTCTGTGCTACTGTGCTTATATTTAGAAAGTGGTCTCTTGTGCCCATGCGCTGAAAACTATTTGCCACTTTCTGTTCTATCAGTTTCAGTGTGCTCATATTTATATTGAAGTCTATCTGGACTTGAGTTTTGTACATGGGAATAGATATGGATCTATTTTCATTCTTCCTCATGTTGACCTCCAGTTATGCCATCACCATTTGTTGACATCCTTCTTTTTTCCATTGTGTAATTTTAGCTTCTTTGTCAAAAATCAAGTGTTCATTGATGTGTGAATTAATATCCAGATCTTTAATTTGATTCCATTGTTCTTCCTGTCTGTTTTTATGCCACTTCCAAGCTATTTTCATTCCTGTAGCTTTGTAAAACAGCTTGATCTCAGGGATGGTGATGCCTTCAGAAGTTCTTTTATTGTACAGTATTGTTTTGGCTATCTTGGGTTTTTTGTTTTTCCATATGAAATTGATTATTATTCTTTCAAGGTCTGTAAAGAATTGTGTTGGGATATTGATTGGGATTGCACTGAATCTGTAGATTGGTCTCCATGTCCTTGCTAATATATGGTTGTTTCATTGTCTGTGTGGTTAACCATTATGGTAGCTGAGTGGTTTAATTTTGCGTGTTGATATACATTTCTGAGAGTGGTGTTTTAACATGAGTATTTTATTTTTAACTGTTGGGTAATTCAGAAATAATATGGTAAGTATATCTTCAATGTTTTAAGGAACTTTCCTGATGCTTCTTGCAGTAGATCGAGTAAAGTAATGTACATTCCTGCTAAACTTATAAACAAGTGCAATTTCCCTGAATCTTAGAAAAAAAAATTTTCTTTATGTTAATTACAGCTATTTTGACTGACAAGATGGAGTCTTAAGGTAATTTGAATTTGAATTTCTCTGATGTCTAAAGATGGTTACTTGTTTTCCTGTATTTGTTGACTATATGTATTTTGCTTATGTCTAATTCAGGGGACAGATAAAGGTGCTCACTGCTCCTTTAGTGGAACAAGTGGCTCAGAATTGACTGTAACTACATCTCCAGGGAATCTGACTTCTTCAGGCTTCCAAAAGTCTCTGTATACATGTGGTGCACCTCAACCCTTATACACACAATCATACACATCAAAATAATAAAGTTTTATAAGGAAAGGTCTAATTCAGTTTCTTTTATCTTTGACTGGTTAAATTATTTGTTCCTTTTGTGTTTCCTTTAGGGACCTTTTTATCTTCTGAAAACAAACCAGTTACAAGATAAAGAACTGGCAAAGATTTTCTCCCGCTGTGCATGCTGTCTCTTCAGTCTGTTGATTTGTTTCTTTTGTTGTAGAGAAACTTTTTAAAGGGATTCCATCTGCTATTTCTTATTTTCACATTTAATTTTATTATTATGTTCAAATTTTATATATTCATTTTTAAAAGTTAATACCAAGTATTAGATTTCTTATAGGAATTTTTAGTGATTTTCATCCCCACCTCTTCTTCCCATCACCTTGATCCCCTGTAGCATTCCACTCCCAGTATTCTTTTTCCTTTTTCCATTTCTAAGTGTTTCATGGCCTTCTCCCTTTCCTCAAAATTGTTCACTTACCTTTCATGGATCCCCTTCTAGTTTTATCATCACACACACACACATAATTAAAACATAGACCTGGATGGAGGTGGGTGGTCCTTGGACTTCCCACAGGGCAGGCAACCCTGACTGCTCTTTGGGCTTATGAGGGAGGGGGACTTGATTGGGGGAGGGGGAGGGAAAGGGGAGGCGGAGGTGGGGAAGAGACAAAAATCTTTAATAAAAAAAAATTTAAAAAAAACATAGGAATTGTATATGAACTAGAAGCATTTGTATTTCTGAATCTGAATTACCATGCTTAATAACTTCTAAACCAATACACTTTTCTTCAAAGTCTTTGTCTTAAATTTTCCTGACAGCTGTTTAAAAGTCCATTATGGACATCCACCACATTTTCCTTACCCATTGTTTATCAGTGGATGAACATCTAGGCTGATTCTATTTCCCTACTATTGGGAAAATAACAGAAATAAACACTTATATGTATATGTTTTGTGGTAGGATGGAGAGTCCCTTGGGTATAATCTTACATTGTGGGTCATATAATAGTTCTATTTACAAGATTTTTAGAAACCACTACACTGATTTCCATAACAACTGTAACCAATTTACACTCCCATTGACAGTGAGTGTTTGTCTTTCCCCATACCCTCATTAACATGTCATGAAACTTCATTTCTTGAGTAAAATCCTAGTGCCACTGCCAGTGGCCCTGCAGTCTGCCCCACTCACATAACCGTTGCCAACATTCAGAGGGACTAGTTTGAACCTACGCTGATTCCTTTCTGGCTGGAGTTGGTTCATCCACCTGTAAAGTCATAATAAACAAGACTATTTGACAAAATTGGGAGCACAGGGGTGGGGGAGTAGGGAGGGCAGAAGAGAAGGGAAGAATGGAAGGGGGAGGAGAACTTGAGGAAATGAGATAGTTGAGATAGAGGAAGGACAGAGATGAGAGCAAGGAAGGAGATATTTTGATTGAGGGGGCCCATTATGTGGCTAGCATGAAACCTGGCACTAGAGAAATTCCCAGGAATCTGCAAGGACGACCCCAGCTAAGACCCTAAGTAATAGAGGAGAGGGTGCAAAACTAGCCTTGCCCTATAGTCAGACTGATGACTATCTTAAATATCACCATAGAACCTGCATCCAGCAACTGGTGGAAACAGAGGCAGCAAAGCATTGTGCTAGCTCCCAAAGTCCAGTTGAAGAATGTATGGAGTGAGAATATGAGCAAAGAGGTCAAGAGACCATGGTGGGTACACCCTCTGAAACAGTTTATCTGAGCTAACGGGAGCTAATTTATTTTCTTAAATATGAAATTATAAAATATAAATTAGGGAATATATGAGATACAAAGTAAAATGAAGAGACATGTCAGGTAATTGTTAGTTTTCCTTGGATATGGTGGCTAATAGAGATCAAGAGGGTATCATTAGTGAGATACAGTGACTAAGAGAGAATATATAGATTCTAGTGTCCTGTCAGAAGACAAATGCTTACACAGAGAAGAAACTGGTTTGGGTCAAGAGAAGAGAGTGACCTCATATATCTTTTGAAAGAATTCAGGGATATTTATGAGAGCAAATTAAAGACTCAAGCCTATGGCAAAGAAAGTGCTTCTTTCCAATCATAATGGGCAGCCATGGGGAATTTGATTTTGACTTTTTATTTTGTAGGAAATGGACTGTAAGATACCAAGAGTTAGTACAGAAAGAAAAATCTAAAATATTTGAAATAAAGTAAGAAAGTCATGATTTAAGTCACTTTAAAAATTAATCAAAGTTATAAAACATTTTTACAATAGAATTTGGAGTATACCAATGGCTCATTTTGTTTTCATGTGTTCTGATTAGGACATTTCTCTGACTGTTTGAATACATTAAAAATTCTCATTTTTTATTGTAAGAAGGTTCTAATATTAGTGAATAGGTGTGGCTATAGAGAAATAGAGATTTTTCCCCATTTTTCTGGCTTTATATCTTGCTCTTTTACAATCCTCACAAGAGTTATGCCCTTGGAGTCTACATAAGAGCACATTCTCAGTAACAAAGCAAACCTCTACAGACCTGTACGACAAGAACTTTAAATCTTTGAATAAATAAATTGAAGAATATATCAAAAATTGAAATATCTCCCATGCTCTTGGATAAATAGGATCAACATAGTACAAATAGCAATTTTAAATAGATATTTGTAAATTTATTTTAGCATCTCTAATTTTAATTAATATTATACAGATAGTTGCTACATACCTGACAGTGGGATACTGTAGTGAATTATTTTCAACTTCTATGATTTAATTTATGTGAAATGGAAGGAATGAAAAGGAATAGGTAACTTAGCAACACCTAGTATGATCATAAATGTCATGTGGAAAAATAAGGCAGGAAGTAAGTAAACAAGATGGACAAAGAAGGCATGAAAAGAAAAAAAAGGGAAATGATGGCCTGAGTCATGCAGAGGAAGCATGATTTCAGTGGAAGAACTCTTCAGATGCTGAAATATCAATAAGAAAGAGTTAGCAGCAACAGAGAGAACATGATTAGGAAACTAAACAACTAAGGGAGTGAGATTCCCGAAGTAATAAATCCTGACAGGAAGCAATAATACCAACAAGGTTATCTGACTAAACTTAGGGCAAGAACTATATTCAGTTTTATAATGATAGTGACACATGGGTTTTGTCTCCCATGTTATAAACACTGGGGACCAAAGAGAAGTTTGCCACAGGTCATAAATATAATAAATAGCATAATTGCGTGATGATTCAGAGAGTTCAGAAACTATGTAACTTTTGGCAAAATACAATAAAAAAGAAAATATTTTAATAAAGAGAATTTTCCATTACGTAAATGGAAAAGATAATCTCAATTTTCCTAATACCTTCTAAATACAAGGATCCTTATTATTTCTTTATGTTTTCAAAATGAAATATACATATATAATTGTTAACTAAATGACAGCAGCTTATCAGCTCTGAAAGCACACATACAAGGAACAGTATAGAAACTGAAGAGGTTATGTTTAGGAATATATATGTTTACACACACACACACACACACACACACACACACATATATATATATGATAACAATTGATGTTAAAAGAGGCCATGAATTTTAAAGAGAGCAAAGAAGGGTTTAGGGAAGTTTGGGAAGGAGAAAAAAGAAGAAAGAAATGCTTATACTACAATTTCATAAATAAAAGAAATAAAAATACCCATAATGATTTAAGACTCCCGATGATTTATTTCTATCTCCATGGATGAGAATATATTTCATCCCTCATCATAGAAGCTGTTTCTTGCAAAAGGTGGCGGTTAACACATAGGGAATAAGGAAATGGGAAGTTCTCATCTCTAAGAGGAGTATTCGTGTAACATCCTCCCTGAAAGACCAACAGACTTTCACAGAAGAGGGGCAGATAAATTAAAAGGTGCTAAATGGGTTGAGGGAATCAAAGTTTTCGGTACACACAGGGCAGTTGAACATACAAATTCACAATTGAAAAATAATGCACAAGACCTGTGCAAGCTCAATTAAGGCAATCCAGGCACAAAGGAGGGAGGTGGAAATGAAGTTCACCTCTAATTGTAGAGCTAATAACATTTTTGGTAGTTGTTAGGACAGGGAGAGCCTCTTTTCATTGATAATATTACTACTGGTAGGTTGACAGCACTCCAAGGAAGACCTCACATAAAAGAGTCAGGCAACATGAATTGGATTCAATAGATTGAAAAAAAAAGTAAAAGAAGAAAACTTGAGGAAGTTGGATAGGTTAGGTAGTATAGGTCTATCTGATAGTAGTTTGGAGAAGACAGAGAATTTGAACTATACTGTGAGTAGCCATGACACGTGGTGTGGACTCAGGTAGGCCATCAGTATGTTTCCACCCTGTCACTATGTATTTGGGATGCCCAAGCCCCACAGATGCTTGAAAGGCAAGGATCCTACTTCCCCTTGACATGACTCTCTCCATGCACAATCCCCACAAGAGACCTCTAGCCACCATGCAAGACACAGAGTCCTAGGGCTCTGTCATTTCCTGACTGTATTCTTCCCATTACCATATCTGGCCATAAGACTCAGGAGCAGACCACACTGCAATGAAGAACTTATTCCAGGCTCCTTGACCAAACTTTTGAAGGCACAAAAATTAAACAGAGAAAGAGAAGATCTGAATGGGGACTGTATTCACAAATACCAGGAAAGCAAAGGAAACTGAGATTCCAAACCTCCTATTCTGAACATTATAAATACCTCTGCTGAAAAAGTAAGCTGACTTGAACACTGGGAAAGAGAATCTCATCCTACAAACTAATTCCAGATGTGGCTCTACTTCCTCCTCATGAATGTTGGTTGCATTGGTCCATGAGGGTGGAGGGAGCAGAAGCAGGAAACAGAGTTTGGACAGATGTGGGTATCATGGAGACAGCACTGCAGGAGAGAGCTTCAGTGAATCTGCTTGGTTTTATTCCAGAGTGTAGGAATTATATAGGATTGGGGTGCCTCAGAAGGAAACCTAATTTTCATTAACTGATAAACTGCTATCATAAGGCTTCATATGTGAAAGCAGGTTCTCATAGCAAAGCTCCTAGTACAAGTCTTACTTATAATATATGCAGCAGGGGGCCTTCTAGCAGGACACTGTGCCAAGAGTCATCATAGACATAAATCAGGCATCCAGGCTTAGAGATGGCTTTCAGACAATGTCAGTCTTCCAGACCAGGAACATTCTCCAGATAAGGCTAGGCAGAGAGCAAGAAGTCTCACTGTGGGGAAATGGAATCCCTCAAGCTGTGGAGCTTTCAGAAGCTTCCAGACCGTGATAGAATGCAACCTCTGACCTGGAAGGCCTTTAAACAATCCACCAGCACATAGGGAACACTAATCTGGAATACAAGAGATGGAAGAGATAATCTCAGGTATTGAAAATACCCTACCTTGGGCATCCAGGTGAAGCAGAATGTGTCAGATGGAGGAGATGTGAATCAAATAATCCCATACTAGCTCTGAATAAGGTATACTAAGTTCTTTCTTTATTAAAAGGAAACTTACAGATCACAGTGATCAAATAGGAACAGTATCCAACATCCATGTGTGGGTGTGAGGAAAGAGACCAAGCAGGTACTCCTTCAGGCTTTTTGGTACCCAAAAAGCATGCCCCATGTGGTCCAACCTCTCAAAGACCAATCCCCATCACCTGGCATAGAGAAATTCCTAGGAATCCACAAGGGTGACCCCAGCTAAGACCCTAAGCAAGAGTAAAGAGGGTACCCAATCTGTCTTTGTCCTATAGTTAAATTGATGAATATCTTAAATGTCACCATAGAACCTTCATCTAGCAACTGATGGAAGCAGAGGCAGAGAGCACAGCTGAGTATTGGGCTGAGCCCCAAAGTCCAGTTGAAATATGAGAGGAGTGAGAATATGAGCTAAGAGGTCAAGCCCCAGATGGGGACACTCACTGAAACAGCTTACCTGAGCTAATGAGAGCTCACCAACTCTGGCTGGACAGGGAAGGAAGCAGCATAGGACAAAACTAGGCCCTCTGAATGTAAGTGACAGTTGCATGGCAGGGGTAGACTGCCAGGCCACTGGTAGTGGGACCGGGATTTATCCCTCCTGATTGCACTGGCTTTTTGGAACCCATTCTATTTGGAGAGATACTTTGCTCAGCCTAGATATAGTAGGGAGGTCCTTGGTCCTTTCTCAAATCAATGTGCCTTACCATCTGAAGAGTGGATGGAGGGTGGGTGGGGGGAAAGTGGAGCAAATGGGGAAAAGGAGAGCATGGCAAATGGGAGTGGTATGTAAAATGAAAAAAATAATAAGATAAAATGTTAAAGTACTATATGGTGGCAATAACTACCTGAAACAGAAGACTATTCCAGAATCCAGGTGACCATTTCATACAACAGAGATGTCAACTTTTCAGGGGACTACAAAGATACTAAATGTACAAGCACTTAAAAGGTGTTCAATCTTTCAAAAAAATGTATAAAATATAAATAACTTAATTTCATGATTTAAATAATTTATATCAACTGATTGAATAAAAAAAGAATCATTTTTGAGTAAGTATTCTGGAGACATCACCTTTTATATTTTGCACAACAGCTGAAAGATCATTAACAGAGATAAAATTTAATATTGAAGAGAAAAGGTGCTAAAATTTATTTCCATAAGAACATGTTTTCCACCATAAAATTTTAAATTCAAAATCAATAAAAGTATTCAGGCATTTTTAAAAAATAAATAATAATAATGCTGATAAACAGGGAAAGAATATAAAAGCAAATTATAAATGACTGCAACACAGACTTTATACTTTAGTAGCACTCACAGCATTGTTTAGTGGCACACATATTATAATATTTATGATAACACCTATATATTTCATAATTATTCTTTTGAGATAGTGACTAACTATGTAGTCTAGGCTGTAGTGTACTGAATTTTATTATATAGCCCAGCATGCCCTCAAATTTGTCTCAATTCTATTGCCTCAGTATATTAAGTGCTTGGATTATAGTGAAAAGCACTGTACTTCATTAAAAACGTTTCAAATTTTTTTAAAATAATTAAAAAATAAAATCTAAGAGCACACACACATACTGTATGTGGAGGTTCAAAAATAGTCAATACATACTTAAAAATATTTAACTTTCTTTGCTAGTAGGGAATGGATGTTTAAGTGAACAGAAAACAACTATATTAAGCAAAAATAATCAAAATCACTAGCATGACAGAGTGAAGTTTTATTCAGGTTTGAAGCAAATGAAAAACTGAAGCATAAATATTACTCTACAAGTATTTTTCATTTCTTAAAAATTGAATATTTTCCTACCATACTTAAAAATTTCTCCCAAAAGCTTCAGACACATAAAAATGTGTCTCTATATAAAGCAATGGACATACATGTCATTATGGCTTTATGCACGAGAATAAAATATGGAGGAATTCCAAGGATCTAACAACAGGTGGAAGCCATTTCTAGGATACTATAATTAAGGTAAACTACTGATAATTAGTTTGAAGCCTTATGGAAGAGTCCCAGAAGCTCTATCTTGATATGAGGAATAAAAAACAATGAGCCTTGTAATGTGTGATTCAGTGTATTACATATTGTTCTAGAAAAGTCAAAACCAATACACAGGGCAGATATTGAACAGTCATATCTGAGGACAAGGATGGGGTGTGGGTGATAGTTTTTGAGAGTTGGTTGATCCTGAGTAGTAAACTTGGGGCCTTGCGCATATTAGGCAAGTACTCTGTCATTAAGTTTTATTTTCTAAGTCCCCATGAATGAAGGCTTTTTTTAAAAAAAAAGATTTTAACTTTGTTTTTATTTTATGTGCATGGATGCTTTACCTGCATTTGTGTTTGTGCAATACATGCTTGTAATGTCTTTGGAGGCCTGGAGAAGGCTATGGGTAACATGCAACAGGAGATACAGAAAGTTACTAAGTCATTAACCTCTGTATGGGTGTTAAGAATCAAATCACGTCCTTTGGAAGAACAGCCAAAGCTCTTAACCACTGAGCAATCTCTGCAACTCTGTAAAAATGAGTGATTTTGATGGAGAGTAAAGGAAATGTCTGTAGGATACACACACATACATACACACACACACACACACTACAGTACGGTTGCTGTTGCTGGAACCTAGTTCATCAGACCTGCTATACATATTAGTTCACAACTATACATTTTCTCTCAGGTAGGAAGTTTTCTAGAAGTTCAAGTTCATCCAGACACATTATGAGTTCTAGGCCAATCTGGGCTACATAGGAAGGCTCGGTAACAAAATCAGATCCAACCAACTAACAGTTCTTCAACTTGTGCCTACAAAGTGAAAAAAATAAATAAGTAAATTGTATATAACTAAAAACCAAGTAAAATGAATTTAAAATGAAAATGAATTTATTGAAGTAATTTTTGAAGTGCTTTAAAAAAGAAAAATAAACAATACCCTGCCACAAGAGAGCAGTGTGTTTACTGAAAATACCTTTTATAGGAATAAGGTCAGTAGCTATAGGTTCAAACAAGTAGACACAGATGGACTGCATTGAATGACTTTCTGGTGAAATATTTCAAGAAGATTATAAAGTGTTCTGGTAAGTGAGGGATGCGATGAAGTAGTGAATCAAACTGAAGAATAAAATTAACTTCATTTTATGATTTATTTTTTTTATTTTTGCCTCTGTGTGCATGTGTGTGTGTGTCTGTGTTGTGTATGTCAAAAATTGTTTCCACACTCAGGGAGACCAGAAGAAAGTGATAGATGCCCTGGAGACAAAGTTACAGTCAGTTGTGAACTGCCCAACATGGGGGCTAGAAATAGAACTCATGTCCTCTGGAAAATCATCAACAACTGAGTCATATCTATAGCAACACCATAATCTTCAGGTTTTACAACTGCAATGAGACAGATTTAAACCCTAAAATGAAAACAAAGACATAATTAGACAAATAAGCATTTGATTTGAACAATGCTGACATAACATAATACATAGCACAACTAACATCAGCCATGAGTTTGACAAGTTTTTCAGTGTGCAGGAGTTTTTGTCATGGGTAACCATAAAGCAAACAATAAAATACCTAAATAAATTTTACAAGATCAATTCAATACAGAGTCTGTTTCTTACATTGTGGAATTAAGCTAGACTTGAATAGCAATACCTGCAGTGTCAGTACTGCCAATTAAGCAGTACTCGTCTATACAATGTAAGGTTCAAATTTAAGGAAAGGTAAATTAAAAATATATTTTGAACTAAATATTTAAGCTATGGTTGTGAAGTGCAGATAAAAAGTGAAAATAAATTACCTAAGTGATAAACTTAAAATGTAGAATAAAATTATAATAATAAAGGTGAACCTAAAGAAGCTAAATAAGAAGGCGAACTCAAGGAAAAACATATAATTATCCTCTTGGCTATGGGAAGTAGACAAAATTGCCGGGTAGAAAATTTGGGATCTTGGGGGTGGGGTGGGATGGGATTATCGGGGGATGGGGAGAGAAAAGTGAGAAGGGGAGGATGAGGGAAACTTGGGGAAACAGGATGATTGGGATAAAGGAAGGTTGGATAGGGGAGCACGGAAGCACAATTCTTAGTTAAGGGAGCCACCTTAGGGTTGGCAAGAGACTTGAACCTAGAGTGGCTCCCAGGAGCCCAAGGCGAGGTCCCCAGTTAGTTCCTTGGGCAGCTGAGGATAGGGAACCTGAAATGACCCTATCCTATAGCAATGCTGACGAATATCTTGCATATCACCATAGAACCTTCATCTGGGGATGGATGGAGATAGTCACAGAGACCCACACTGGAGCACCGGACTGAGCTCTCAAGTTCCCATTGAGGAGCGGAAGGAAGGAGAACATGAGCAAGGAAGTCAGGACCACGAGGGGTGCACCCAACCACTGAGACAGTGTGGCTGATCTATTGGGAGCTCACCAAGGCCAGATGGAATGAGACGGAAGAAGCATGGGATAAAACCGGACTCTCTGTTCATGGCGAACAATGGGGGCTGATGAGAAGCCAAGGACAATGGCCCGGGGTTTTGATCCTACTTCAAGTTCTGGCTTTGTGGGAGCCTAGCCAGTTTGGATGTTCACCTTCCTAGACATGGACGGAGGGGGGAGCACCTTGGACTTTCCACAGGGCAGGGAACCCTGACTGCTCCTTGGACTGGAGAGGGAGGGGGAGAGGAGTGGGGGGAGGGGGAGAAGGGTGGAAGGAGGGGGAGGGAAATGGGAGGCGGGGAGGAGGGGGAAACGTTTTTTTTTCTCAATAAAAAATTAATAAAAAAAAAGATCAAATAAGTAATACAAGTAAAAAAATGCACAACAAAACCACATGATGGGGCTTCAAAGCAACTAATTAAAATGACACATAGCTCAATTGGTCAATAGATCATGAAAAAGTTTTAATATCTGGACTTCATTTAATTTTACTTGTTACATCACAATGGGAATGAAAATAAATATACAACAAATCCTTTACAAGAATACAGAAAACTTCTTGAAGAATTTCATAGGAAAAGCTCATAACAATGAAGAATAGAATAGAATTAAGTCTTTTCAACTGGTTAGACATTCTACAGACTGCCTACAGTAAATATAGAGTTCAATTATAAACCAGGAAACTTGCCATGAGAAAAGTGTAAAGTCTGCTCAATCTACATCTGTGCGGTATAATGCTAAAAATACAAACTAATGTAGGAAGGCATGAAGGGAATTACACAAAGGAAGAAATAGGAAGTAGCGTAGGTTGTCATATGACACTAATGACATGTGTTTACAAGAGAATATTAAGACAAATATTAGAATTGGTAAGCACATTAAGTCATTTCAATGGATACCTAGTCAATATACAACAGAGACAACAGTCAAATATATTTATGTGCAGAGTAAATGAACTCTGTGACACGCGAATAGTAGTATGTGTTCTAAAGCCAAAGAATCAAGTATAAATACAATATAATATAGGCTTCTCAAAACTTCCTTATTTTAAAATGTATATCCATTGTAACTAAGACCAAAATAGAATATAACTAAAGAACAAAAATTATACCTAATTTATAGGTTGAAAGATTTGTAGTAGTAAGATGTTCATTGCTTCCAAATTAATCTACAGATTCAAAGATATTTTAATCAAAATTCAAACATCAATATCTTAAAATGCGTAGGGAGGTGGACTACAGCTAATTGAATTGTTGGCCAGAGGAATTCCACAGGAACCCACAAACAGCACAATGTTATTGGTGGCTCTCCATAAGTGGAAAGTAAAGTCCTATTGCTGAAAACAACATCTACATAACTCATTTAAGTCAACACAAAGAAGTCAAGCTGATGCCTACAGAAAACCTTCACCCCTACATAAGGCACTGAAAGTTACTCTGAACAGTACCAAATGTGGACGGTAAGCTCCAATCCAGTTATCAACCTGTTGATCTACAAGAGTAACCTGTCTCAGGTTATGATGGTGCAATAGCAGCAAAAGGCTTACGGAAGAAACCAAGCAATATCTCATTTGAATTATGGCCACTCCCTGAGATGGAATCCTTACACAGTTCTGCTTGGGAGGAGAAGAACCTAAGAGTAGGTGGCTTAGGGACTTAGGAAAAACCAAATACCACTGTTCTCTAAAATAACACAGCCATAAAATGACTCCTAACTGCATTCTGCTTTACTCATAGAAAAAAAGTGATTAGAAGTCCTGAAACATAATTAAGTACGTGTTATGCACTTCTACTTCCTGTCAGTTGTAATAACTGTCTTTGAAACATCATTCTAGTTCCTTGAAATTTACTTCATGAAAAAAAAAAGAAAGTAAGATAGGAAAAATAAAAACATTCTTATTTTTTGACCATGGCCTAATTGTCACTTCCAGGAGTATCTTTGAGAACCCCAATTTTCAAATGACTTACTTTATTTTTAAATTTCTCATAGAACTTCATTGGTGATTAAGATATCAACCTTGGTACTGTATTGGTTGTGTACTTTCGCTCAGATTCCAAGAACCAGTTGTAACAGACAGTCACAGTAGCAGAGGGTTGCAAACTCAGAAACGGCAGAGGGAGATAGGCAGATGCTGGCCAACCTTTCTAGCTGGTACAGTGAGATCCAAGATCAATGAGAGATCAGTCTCAAAGGTGGGCAGTTATAGAAGAAGATATCTCATACCTATGTCTTCTTATTTCTGTTCATGGGCAGCAGTAAAAATACATCTATAATAGTAAAAAAGAACAAATAAATCTTTTAAAAACTTTGTGTTTACATAATGGAATATTACATAATGGTGATACTAATCAAAAGATAGATAAAACATCACCAAGATCCTAAATTCACAATATCACAGAAGAATTACAAAAAAAATACTATGCTATGCTATGCTATGCTATACTATACCATACAAATGATACTTTTGTGGCTAGAGTATGTAATGTTTTCCCCAAACAATTAAGTGGTGGAGTGTTAGTCTTCCCTGTAGTATTCAGAGAAAACTTTCTGGCTTTCTGGAAGTGGCTGAGTTATGAGGGCTCCGATATTAATCCATAATGTATGGACTAATCTATCGGTAGAACTGTGATTGCAGGACCTATGGAATATGTTGCCGGTATGGGAGGAGGGGCCTGCATGGAGGAAGTGGTAACTGATGATGTCCTTGATGGGTCTTTGCTAGTGGTGCACCTGATCTTTGCTGCACCTCTACCACATGCTCGTGACTCAGTGATTTTTGCTCTACCTCTGGCCCAAAGCATTTCTGCCTTGTTTAATGTTCATCTGGCATCAGAATAAATACCCAAAAAAGTGTGAGTAAAAAGAATATATATCCTTTAGGGTTTAAGTTGCTTTCTCCAGGTATTTTTTCAAAATGTTGAGTAGCTCACAATAGGCAAATTAATATAGTATCTGATTCAAAATTTATAAAATTGAAAAACTTCCAAGATGAGTCATTGTTAAAAATCATAACAATAGTTTTTTTTTTGGAAAGTTAGTAGAGCATCAAAGATTAAAAGAAAAGGGGGTTAGTAATAGGATTTTTTTCTCTCTGTAATTATTGACTTAACTTCTGGCTTTATGGATATAATCAATTTGAAATTATTTTAACTTTACTCAATATTTGTATGGATTTTCCTGTAGAGATTGTACATCAATAAAATTTAAAAGAAAACAGTGTTTAACCACTGGGAAATCTCTCACATTGCCTGATGTGAGGAACATTTTCCCTAATTTATAACATGCAGCTGTGAAGGAAAACACACAAAAAAGTCATCAATATCATTTGACCAACAATGGTAGAAATAAACAAATTTCATTGGTCACTAAACAAAACATTACTGGATTGTGGTAAATGAGAAATGCAAATGAGGATATAATTTACAAAGTACATTCCACCTACACATAAAATAAGCAATGATCCAAAAGCCCAAAAATGTGAAGGAAAAGAATACATTATTGATGAGACTGTAAATTATTTAAAAAGAGAGGCGACTAGTTTAGGAATATCTCTCAATATTTAGAATTTACATGTTCTGCTTGTGGACATTTTGTTAGATGTATGTAAAAGTGCAAAAATATGATGTATTTTCTCACTCTTGCTTATATTAAAAAACATGGTGACATTCTAAATATGTTTCAGTGGGTGCATGACCCAAACACTCTTAGTTCCTAGTAACATCATTTGAATACTCCAAGCCACATGGTATGCCCACCTCCCACCTCTCTCTCTGAGAGAGAGAGAGAGAGAGAGAGAGAGAGAGAGAGAGAGAGAGAGAGAGAGAGAGAGGAGTGGTGGGCAGGGCTCTTTCTAAAGGGAACTTAGTGAGTGTGCACAAGAGGTACTCTTATTGGCTACAGCTGAGGACATAGCCTGTCAGAACCCCAAGGGCAGGCCAATGCAAATGCCTGAATACTAACAGTCTGTTCTCTAATGATATATTAATATTTGAATCAATATTAATTTTATTCCTATAATATAATTAATTCAGTAATTAATAGTACTCTACCAATAACTAGCACCTATTGAATATTTACAGCATGCTTCACAATGACTGAAGCGTTTAACCAATATCAAGCGACCTAATTTCACAATGCTTGTCTGAGATAGTTAATGTTGGCCTCACAGTGTGAATGAAGGAAAGTGAAAGGCGGTGGGTTTCACCAACTTCACCAGCCGAGTTGATCTTCAAATCCTCCCCTTAACGCATATCTAAATATTTTTCTATTCCATGACTTTTACACTCCTGAAAACCACTCACTTTCAATGATAAGGAGTATTTTATTGCTGAACATATTTGTTCACATTTCTAACTCAGATTTTTTAAATTTTCATTTGATTTGGTGACTAGTCCACTCTGTAAAATATTGGCAAGTCCTTGTTGCTGTTACTTAGTATTTTTATTAGTTCTTTGAGAATTTCATAGAATGTATTTTTATCATCCTCATCGTCAAACTCTCCCAGACCCACTCCACCTCCCTACTCACTCAAACTCACGATCTCTTTCTCATTCTTCTTTTATTGTGTTGTTTCTTACACTGAAATACCAGAGTGCAATGTGAAGGCAGCTGGTCTCTGAACTTTGAATGGAATCCCCTATAAAACATAAGACTATAGGGCAATGGTCTTTTAATCCCCTTCGATTCTCTTCATGCTTCTTTAGTAGCCCGCAAGTTTCTCCCATAATTTTTTTTACCTTCTTTGTGATTTGGCCTTCGCTTATTTGAATGTTTATGAGAAACCTAAACATCTCACTTAAGAAATTTTGAACTATTGTACACTCTAATCAACTATTCTGTGTCCGTGAGTCTCCATGTAGTAGCTGTTCTACGACTGACATTTATTACTTACTGTGACATTTCTCTAGTTCCCTCAACATTGCTGTAAGTGGTAGGATATGATTCTTTTTATGACCTCAAAGTATCCCATTGCATAACAAGTTGTATTGTAGCATAAAACAGCAGGGAGACTATAATACACAATAACTTGCTATATTTATGAATAGTAAAAAAAGAATCTCAAGAAGTTTTGGCACAAAGTAATAATAAGGAGATGTAAATGTTCATTACCCTGATTCAGTAAAAGTATGATATATACATGTATGGAACAATACATAAATGTGTATGATTACTATTATATTAGTTGCCTTTTCAGTTTAAGAAAATGGAAATGTCAATTATCCTTATTTAATATTACACACACATAGACACACATACACACACAGAATGTGTAACCAATAACTTTCAGAATACAGCATATTTCCATTTCATCTCAAAATTCAAGTAATATCAAGGAACAAGTGACATGAGCAATGAAAATGAGTTTTTCATTCATCATGTAGCAACCATGACAGTTCATAAAACAACTTCCAAGAATGTCTCCTCTTTGTGACTAGTATAAGAAACACACAATGAAATCTTATTCTTAGTGTTCTGCTTCAAAATTTTGACTTTTTAGCTACAAATATGAAAAAAATTTGTTTTTTATTTTTTATTTTTTTGTTTTTTCGAGACAGGGCAAAATTTGTTTTTTAAATTGCAATTGCTTCAGATTGAAAAATTAAAGATTATCCGTTTTTTATTTGAGTTTATTTATTTAAACACTAGACTGGAAACACCTTAACAGTGTCAGAAAATTAAGACATTTTGTTTGAAAGCATCTATCCAAATTAAACACCTATCAAGCATAAAATTCTTTATCCATCCATCAATTTCAGTTTTTACCCATGTCTCCTAAACTTTATTCCTGTTTTCAATGTATCAAATATATATTAAAAACTTCTCAGCAGTGGCTTTATTATATTTACTTTAGAAAATGGAATGTGCTTTCATGGAAAGAATAAGTTTGTTTACATGTGCTTCTCTTTATGGGGATGCTAATGAAGTGAGAGGAGCAAAGCAAGAAGAAGAGAGGTCCTGTCTGTGGCAAAAGTGTTCTTAGTACGTTTACATTTTAATAGCAATAGACATTCAAATAAGAAATACACAAAATATTCAATATTCAAGAATGTTAGGATACCTAGGGATATGACAAGAAATGTTGATTTTATTGCCAGCTATGGCAACAATGCTAAATTAATTCACGTAGGGTTAAATTAACCAGAGGGTACTGAGCAACCCAGCCAGGACCTTGACTTTCAAGAAGTTCATGAACATTAAAACATCTGAGGGTGTCATAAACATGTACAATTACCAAAATCAAAGGCTTCTTTTTTAATATATAGAGTGGTGCTGCAGGAGGGTTCATTGACACCATTTAAGACACCTCATTGGAGAGAAAGAAACAAAACAAAATGGACAAAAAATAAAACAACAACAAAACAAAACAGAAAAACATGAAGAGAACAGCTCTAGTTTTCTCAGTATTCAACTTCAAAGTGTTAGTTTGGGATTTAAAATCACCAGGTTGTCAATATTCTGTGTTCAAATATGCCAACTGAGGACCAATTTAAGGTCATTTATGAAGATATAACTTATTGATATGTTAAATTATTATTTACCCCTGCAACATATTCATTAGCAATAGACTGCACAGTAAGAAAGTTCATGAGTGGCAAGGCTCATTCTGTGTTGACTTCGAATGTAGCTTATCGTAATGACAGCCTTCATAGAAATTTGGTTATTTGTGTGTTGCTTTAGCTGAATGTGAACTCATTCAGGGGAGAAACTATTCATTTTTCTTTTATAGCCACTCACCTAGAAGAAATCCTTATATACAAGCCATTCTATATGCTATAGATTATGTTTTTAGGTAACTTGTTTACATTTGTATGTAAAATCAGGGGCAAGCAATTATCATGGTGCCTCTGTACACATGGCCAGAAACTGACCCTTCGGATCGTGTGTAATAATATACCAAGGACAAGAAGGGCAGTTTGGAAGATGAAATACTCCATCACTAAATTATCATTTTTCTATAAAAAATTGTTCAGTCTATTCTTGAGTGGTCACACTATATTCTCTCCTGGAGGGCAGTGCCTGCCCTTTATTTACTCCCCTTCCCTCTCATTTAAATATTATGCATTAGACTATCATTCTTGATTTTACTACTTTTTACTGCCTATGGGCTTTCTTCTTCCAACTCATTTAAAAAGCATAATGCTTTGATAATGGACTGTCTGAAGATGGAACTGAATTATAATTTTTTTTCAAACTTCAATTTAGTCAGTGCCAGAGGCTGCTCAGAGATACAGATTTTCTCACAAAAAGTTTTACTCTAGTTGAACTCTTGCCGTATTTTTATATTGCAAAATTTTCCAAGTGTAAGTATATGAATATGCATGTATAATTATGTAAATATGTTGATAATTTTTTAATATTACAACTAAACTATTTTTGAAAAGACACCTATTTATAGGGTTAACATTAAAAAATAAAAATAGACACAAGCCTTGGTTTGACAAAACATCTCCCAACACTCAATTAGTCATTGCTTAGGCAGACTGGTCTTGAACTTAGTTTACCACCGTGCCTAACTAGATATACATGCATGGCTTGCATTTTTTTTTTGTTTTGTTTTTTGAGAACTGGTTTCTTTGTAGCTTTGGAGCCTATCCTGGAACTAGCTCTTGTAGACCAGGCTGGCCTCGAACTCACAAAGATCCACCTGCCTCTGACTCCCTAGTGCTGGGATTAAAGGCGTGTGCCACCACCCGCCCTATGGCCTGCATATTTATAGTTACATAACTTTGGTGATATTACTTAACTTCTCTGAGTTATCCATCTGGAAGATGATGACAAGCCTTACAACTCAGGTCAAAATATAAGGATGTTGGTAATCATTAGTCCACTCAAGAGCCTTTGGACATACTGTTTTTCCCTTCACAAAAATTAGAAAAGATACTGACCTAAATATAAGTGGTATGTGTTGTTGAGTTTTGCCTAGAAGACTTCACAACCAAATAAATTGCATATTTACCCAGAAACTTACTCTGCTTTTGGGTGACAAATAAAAATAATGGCATGAAGAATTCCTATGTTAGCTGTTGATATCTTTACAAAACATCACTATGAATTTTGTATATGATAGCATTTTATTTCTGATGAGGGATAGATGGAGCATATATTAAACAAAATGCAAAGGATAAATAGCATGATAGAAGAATTCCAGAAGTAAACCTTTCCTCCTTCTCAGACATGTACTTGTGCAGTCTCTCATCACACCACATAATCACCATTTCTATAAGATTAGTTTAACTATTATATCAGTATTATGGTTATGGTATGCAATAACCAAAACACCCCAATACCCATTGCTTCACAAGTGTAGCTGTTTTCTTTCTATTAGAAAATAAAGGAAGAGTGAAGTAATCTAAATCTTGTCATGGTGGTTTCTGAAGCTCAGAACCAGGTTGTGTCCAGCTCATAACATGAAAAATGAGTCTCGGGATCACTTCATAGTGCACATCCACAGCAAGAGTTTCAGGC
This sequence comes from Neodon shergylaensis, assembly GCA_025134845.1. NCBI lineage: Eukaryota > Metazoa > Chordata > Mammalia > Rodentia > Cricetidae > Neodon > Neodon shergylaensis. The sequence continues at coordinate 7,742,798 of JABTXL010021554.1, forward strand.
ACCTTTTGCAACAGTGTGGAGGAAGGACAGAGGAGTGTGTTCCTTAGAGCTACAGAGATCATTGAAGGTCCATAGAACACTCTTTCACCTTTAAGTCAGTGTATCTACCTGGCAAGCCAGCTTCTGTTTTTTATCAGGCTCTTGCCTGCCTTTCCATATAATGTTGCAAGAACAGCCTATTATTTTTCTGCATTGCCATCCGAGCATGTGTTAAGTTTCTTTTCAACTTGCAGCATTAGCATATGCAAGTAGATTTGTTTAGTTCCATTCAGATCCTGGAAACCACTCCTCATCTTTTAGGGTATGTTAATTAAACTTCTTCAAACAGACCTTCCCTGAGAATTCAATGAAAATCACTACCTGGTGGCTAGCTGAAATGATCAAGCCTAACAGACTACTGTAGCCAGAACTTGAGGCAAGACCCACGTAGGGCACCAATGTATGAACAGAGACTGTGCTTTTGTTTTCCAGTCACCCAGATCTGAATGATCACACAAATTGTGTTAATTACAACAGTATTTGTCCAATGGCTTAGGCATATTCTTATATCTCAAATTAACCTTTTTCTATTAACCTGTGTATTGCCATGAGGCTGTGGCTTACCAGTAAACTTCTAATGTCTTTCTCCTTTGGCAGCTATATGGCATCTCCCTGACTGTGCCTACTTTCTCTCTATAACTCTGTTCAGATTTCCCTCCTGGCTTTATTCTGATAAGCTATTAGCCAAAACAACTTTATTAATCAACCAATTAAAGCAACACATATACATAAGGACACACCACATCGGTCCACTTTTTCTTTTAAGACTCTAATTGATGCTGTTATATACTATTTTCTTTGAAATTTATTTCTGCCTATCTCTTCTACATTCTTAAAAGTTATGTGAGGGTAGAGACCCTGTTTCTTTACAAAAATGAATGTGGTCAAGGAAAATGCTAATAAAGGATCAGAATAAAAGAAAGAATGAAAGACAGGAGAAAGATGGAAGGAAAGAGAGGTAAGGAAGGGAGAAAAGAAATGTTATAGATAATAATCTTTTCAAAATCTGGAGATATTAATATATTTTATGAAATGAATGATGGTTTAACTTTCTCTTCCTGGTTGAATATTTTTCATTTTCCTCACTTCACAGTCATAGTTTGAGAACTACATATGTAATTCAGCAACAACACCAAAGTGAGTAATTTGACCATAAGTATAAAAACAATCAGCATTGATTGTAAACTCTCTTTAAAAACAACATTATAAGATTTATATCCGTTGAATCCAATCCCCTAATGAAAACAACAGTAAATCATTTCCACATTGCCTGCTAAGAAAATGTCTTTAATGAGTTTTGGAATGATGTATACATATCCAGACAGGCCTTTATTAAAAAGATCTTGCATGCATCTCGGCAAGTTGAATACTAAAATGTAGAAATTTCATCTGCATAAGTGGTGTCTTAGAAAGCACTTTGCTTTTGTACTTACTCATGGGAAAGTAAAATACTCTATAATTCCTTCTGTATGTTCAGTCATGAGTTTGGAAGTATACCAAGAGCATAATGTCCCCTAAAATTATTCTAACTTTATTCTGTCCCTACCTAACTTGGGAAAGTTTTGTCAGTTCTAAGCATAACTTGGAAATGTGATTGATTGTGTTCAATTTTCAGTTCAAATACATTGCTTTGTCCTTTTCTGGATGATGAATGTGCCTTTGATAATGATTATCAAAAGTGAACCTCAAACCAAAATATCACAACTATATTATAATTTATTCTCACAGTATTTAGTCAACCAAATCTGTATTTTATTTATTTAAAAAAATGGCAGGGGATGGGGAGAGTGTTCAGTTGATAAGGTGCTGTCTGTGTATCCATAAAAACCTGAGAATTGATCCCTTGCTTCCATGTTAAGGGCCTAGCATGTGAGCACAATTCTAACACTGAGTGATAGAGAAAGCAAATCCCTCAGCCAGCTAGCCAGCCAGCCAGCCAGCCAGCCGAGACAGACTGATGAACCGCAGATTCAACGATGCACCCTGTCACAAACAATGATTTGGAAAGTCACAGAAAACGACATTGAATGTTGACCTCTGAATACCTCCTCACACGTGTTCAGACCCATATAAACATATATGCATACCACACACACAAAGAGAAAGGAATTTTGAAATTGCCGCTGGTACTACATTTGGATTTTTCTTTCATTATTTCATTTCTTCTTTTGGTTTGCTGTAGAGGAAATATGAATTTTACATAAGCCATCTTTAAACTAGTGTCTTCTTTAGTTTTTCCAAAGGAAGTTTCATGAGCAGGGGAAGCTGTGTATTAACAATGCTTTTAGGTAAGTTTTATTCTATTTTTAATGGAAGTCATGTATTGACATCCATGGGATGAAATTAATATTTTTTACTCAGTCATGTTTCCATTTGACAGCTTTGTGTAGATAATTTTTGTTAAGTCTCTCAGAAAAGAACTATAAGGGAAAATCATTTGTAAAAGCTTGAAAAAGCCATTACCTTGTCAGTAGAAGGCAAGTACATTTTTTAATAAGGTAGTCATTGTCATAGACATGTCATGTTCACTTATTGAAAAACGTAATTATGAACATGCTTACTTCAGAATTCATTTAACTGAAAATATAGACTTAGGATGGACTGAATAATGCCCACTTCCATAATACTCACATTGTAATCCAAGTAACCCGTGCCAATGTGGAGATTGTGCTCTGTGAGTTTTCTTTCTGCTATGGTAGTTCTAAATAACACTTTCTCATTTTATACACCAAAGCTCAGAGCCTGAGATGTGCTCAGATGACTACTTTCTTTCTGAAGCAGTGGGATACAAATAAGTCATATTTATTTCTGGGGAAAATCTCATTCTCAATTCTTATTGCGGCTGTTTCATGGTATGCTCTTGCCCTCCTGGATAATTCCCTTTATTTGGAGGATGACCTAACCTGGGAGATTTTGCATATACTGAAATCCTGGATGTCAATAGTTTTAAAACAAGGGCTTACCTCTGTGATTTAGTATATCTTTCTATATTGGTAAGCAAGTTATAAAAAAAAATAAAAGAGACCAAAGCAGGAAAGAGATAAAAATGTCTAAATTTCTTTGTTTTTGACTACTTTGTAGGCACAAATGAAATATGCCTTTTTAACAAAGCCAGTTTTTAAAACACCTGTGACAGCAGGTATTCAGGTTCTCACAAATTGGTCAGTAATAAACAAAGATTGTCAGTAAGACAGTTAATATATTGTGTTGTGTTTCAGCATTTTGCATTTTCATTGGAAAGGAGTTATTTTATTATTAATGAAATGCCAATTTTTGCAAAGAAAAATAGTAAATATTAAGTAAGAAAAGATAGTATGCACACACACACTAAGATTAAAGGGAAATAAAAAATACTTTCAGAGGATAAATAACTTTGGTTAATGGTTTTGTAGAATGTAAGTATTGTTCTGAAGTTGAAATTGGCGGGGAGGAAGGGAGAAAGAGCAAAATTGAACAGCTAAAACAAGTTGTAGAAAGTTTAAGTCCCAAAAAGATTAATGAAAGAAAATTTAGTGATGCCCAGTATATGATAAGTTTGACATAATTAAAAGCTAATTAGTTTTCTCCTAATACCAGATAGTGCCAGATTCATGTTTCATCAGTGTGTTTCAGACTTTATGTAGAGACTACAAAAGGAGGCGATGACATCCCAGATGCTGTTTAACTTTGCAATTTGGCTTCCGGGATTCTCAACAACCAAGATAAAAATATAGAGTGTTTGAAAAGCACAGGTAAATTGCTAATAATATAATAACCATAACTCTAAAAATAATATATTATCATACAGAATGAAGAAGGACACTAAAAAAGAAATCCCACACTAGCTCAGAATTGAGTATAATAAAAGGTTATTTATTTAGGGGTAGACTCACAGATCACAGTCCTCTGCTTGAACAGGGAACAGCAACTGAATCCAGCTATGCCCCAGTGGGTGGGTAACATAAAGGCTACTGGTGGTAGGAATTTGTACAGCAACAGAAAAAACTTGCCCTTCAGAAAATCCCTTAAAGAGAGGATACTAAATGTGTAATGCTTGAATGGCAAGAGACTTGAACCTAGAGTGGCTCCCAGGAGCCCAAGGCGAGGTCCCCAGTTAGTTCCTTGGGCAGCTGAGGATAGGGAACCTGAAATGACCCTATCCTACAGCAATGCTGACGAATATCTTGCATATCACCATAGAACCTTCATCTGGTGATGGATGGAGATAGTCACAGAGACCCACACTGGAGCACCGGACTGAGCTCCCAAGTTCCCAATGAGGAGCAGAAGGAGGGAGAACATGAGCAAGGAAGTCAGGACCACGAGAGGTGCACCCAACCACTGAGACAGTGTGGCTGATCTATTGGGAGCTCACCAAGGCCAGCTGGATTGTGATGGAAGAAGCATGGGATAAAACCAGACTCTCTGAACATGGCGAACAATGGGGGCGGATGAGAAGCCAAGGACAATGGCCCGGGGTTTTGATCCTACTTCAAGTTCGGGCTTTGTGGGAGCCTAGCCACCTTGGATGTTCACCTTCCTAGACATGGACAGAGGGGGGAGGGCCTTGGACTTTCCACAGGGCAGGGAACCCTGACTGCTCTTTGGACTGGAGAGGGAGGGGGAGAGGAGTGGGGGGAGGGGGAGAAGGGTGGGACGAGGGGGAGGGAAATGGGAGGCTGGGAGGAGGCGGAAATTTTTTTTTTCTTTTTCTCAATAAAAAAAAAATTAAAAACAAATTTAATTTAACTGAAGGTATTTTTAAATTAAATCTGTTTGTAGCCTTTATTTCCTTAATTTAAACCAAATACAATGGAGATCAGATCTTTATTTGCTGTGTACAGAAAATATTATATATCAGTGTGTAATCCCTTTCTTTAGTATGTTGATCTCTAAAAATAATCAATACTCAAGCAACAAGTCAACATTTATTGGATTTAATATTAAGGAGAGACAGTCAATAACTTTGCCTTGGAGTGATAATGATGGCTACATTCTCTTCACCCATAAGGAATCTGGAATTAGCACAAACAATAACACGTCAAAAAAGTAAAGGGGCTAGCTTTCCAGAGATTCACCTCAGTTAGTTTCACAAAAACAGATGATTTAAACACCAGAAATGTATGTATTACTTGGATAGTGAGATCACTTAAAAAATAGCACACTTTCTTCTTTGGCCTTTTTACTCAAATTGTGAGTGTTTAGAATAGCAATATGACAACTAGGTGGCCACCATTGAACTGCCAGCTCTTTTCTTACTGACCCTTGTCTGTAGGCAGAAGCCACTTGTTCATTCCTGGCTACCCAGACCATGAAATAATCACTCAGAATCTATATTATTTGCAATACTGTATTTCTAGCTTGCTCT
>JABTXL010021554.1:7756447-7787602 GCA_025134845.1 Neodon shergylaensis
TCTTCTTCTTCTTCTTCTTCTTCTTCTTCTTCTTCTTCTTCTTCTTCCTCTTCCTCTTCCTCTTCCTCTTCCTCTTCCTCTTCCTCTTCCTCTTCTTCTTCTTCTTCTTAATAATAATAAATCTAGACTTCATCAAGCTTCTTCTTCAACCTACAATACTTTCACCTTAGCAAGTGATTTCAGCTTCCCTGGTCTCTGTGTATATGCTCTGTTGTGTTCCTTGCTTCCTAGTACATGCAGATTCTATGCCCCACCCCACATACATTCATATACCTTCGTGCTTATCCTCACATACAGACTCCATGTCCATCCTCACATACAGACTTTATGCCCTTCCTCACATACAGACTCCATGCCCCCATCACATACAGACTCCATGCCCATCCTCACATACAGACTCCATGCCCCATCACACACAGACTCCATGCCCATCCTCACATACAGACTTTATGCCCTTCCTCACATATAGACTCCATGCCCCCATCACATACAGACTCCATGCCCATCCTCACATACAGACTACATTCTCATTCTTGAATTATTTTACTAATAAAAGACTAATATTTTTTTTCTTTTCAAGCTTGACCCACATCCTGCACACCAGCCCTTCCCATGTGGTTTGAACTCATTCTAGAGATACATCTTTTCCTCAGGTCCTCCCACCACTTCGGCTTAGTCTTTTTTGTAGCAGCCTTGACAACATGAATAACTGAAAAAATAGACTGCATTTCACTTGCAAAAGTAATGAAATTAATCTTTCTTGCCACTTATCCTCTCTTGTGTCTTTCAGGTGTCTTTTATTATTAATCAGTACCTAGTTTCCTCATTTTTCTTACTTTATCTCTTCAAAAACTCTTCTGTCTAGCCTCTGTCTTCACCGCTGCCCTGAAAGTCACTCTAGTGACAGAAGCACCCGCTACCAGCCTCATCTATTAAAGGCTTTCTTCCCTTTCAGGAGGCACACGGTTTGCGGTTTGCACTGCTGCTACTCTTGCAGGGCCTTTCTCCTCTCTGGGTTTCTGCCACTGTCTACTGCTGGCCTTCCCCAATTGGCTAACTCTTCCAGGCTCTTCAGTATACTTCAGTTCCCGACTTCAGTACACCCTGTACTTCCACAAGGATTCGTTCAAAATGAAATTCCCGCTGTCTCAGGCTCTTTAATAATTTGTTTCCGCAACAAGTAGCTTGCGTTCTTTGGCATTCTTACCTTATATCTCCTTTGCCAGCCTTGTCTCTTTCTCGAGCTCACTGTCCCCAGTGTCATTGTTCCATCGTTACTAGGTTGTGCTGGTCTGTCTCACTCGAGTGAACTCAATAGGCAGAGCTAAGTCTTGCTCCACATTGCATAAACAATATCCATCATGAGAGCATCACATATGGAGCTGCTCAGCACATACATGCAAAGCTTTTCCTCATCACACTTCAGACTCTGCTCCCGTGGCCTCTCTGCGACATCATCTGGCATGATGTATAGTTGGCTGCCTCTATTCCCCATCCTGTATGTAAGGGATTCTATGTGTTGTGACTTTTCTGTAAGAGCTCCCTAATTTGTCTCCTTGGTTATAATTATTACTCATTCAAGAAATTGGGGCTGGCTACCCCTTCATCTAGGAAACCTTCCATAATAGCTTCCTGATCTTATTTATTATGGATTAGGTGAACTTGCCTTTCTTCTTCTTGACCTTTCCACTGCTACATTGCAACATGCAGTTCTGTTTGATCTTGTCTTTCTGCCCTCTAAGCTGAGAGGTTGGATTTGTGACTCTGGTCTCTGAATCCTTAATGCCTGCCTTCAGTTTCGGCGTGTGATACATGGTTACTAAGTGGATGATACCACAGTTACATATTACCTTTCTCCTAGTTAGAAGACATCTCCAGAAACAAAATTCCAGAATTTCCTTCACGGTTGAATTCAGCCATATTTTATCAATCCTTAATTCAATTTACAGAGGATCGTTTTAAGAACATTTATTCACTAAAAACATTATTTTGAAGTAGTTTTACATTTGCAGGTAATTGTGAAGCCAGAGGTTATTTTAGTCTATAATATCCAACCCGAGAGGATGACATTGATACATTGTTTGGGCACAGCTTTGTTGTGTGGCCCTGTGTAGGACTGTTTGATTATCACAGCTGTGATGCTCAGCTACCTCCACCACGATGATCTTCTTTCTTTAACATCTATGTTACTCCTCCGTCACCTTGTTGCTGACTGTTGTTTTATGCCAATTTAGGTGCTTTTCAGCCCTGCCTCCCTCTTCTTTTCCTTCTTGGATTTCATGAGAAGAGCATACACATTTTCCCTTCCTCTATAGGGTCCTAGTGACTCTGCCTATGTGTTTCTTTATTGTTAGGGCTGATTTATTTCTTTGATTCTGTTTTAAGTCAATTTTTCTTTCCACTGCTCTCTTATGCTGTGATTGAGTCTGTCTCAGAGAAGAATTTTAAAATTCTACTTACTGTATCTTTAAGTTGTAAACTTGTAGTGTTTCAGATCTTCTGTTCTTTTGCTCAGACAATTACAGAACCTAGTGAGTGGGCAACTGTTGGTTGCCTTTTCTCTTTCAAATTGTTTTCCCTAGTTCTTGCCATGAAGCATATGCTTTTTTTTAAACTGTACCCTGGATATTTTTAGTGTTGTATTATGACAGCATGGGTTTTTTTAAAAAAAAAATCTTTTTAGAATAAGCTTATGACACTTGTCCTATAGACATGGAACCACCATCAGAACAAGCTACCTTTAGTGACAAGCCATGTTCCTCTCACTGGTATCATTGACCTTACTCTGTCTGGGAGGTAGACGATGTCCCCTTACTGCTTCCTGTGTATTTCTGCTGATATTAAGAAGGATGGGGAGGCCTCATTCCTCCTGGGTCATGGTGAAGTTTCCAGCAGTGTTCAGAAGACATAGAGCCTCTTGGTATTTCCTTGTTTGGAAACAAGAGCCTATTCATTATATGTGAAGGTACCAATTCAAGATTTTATATAACCTCTGCTGACATTGTGTGAGGTGTGTAGAAAGGGAGTACTGACTTCTAGATCAGTCTTCTTTGATAGCATTCAGAGGGAAATAGTGCCTGATTACCATTGCGTGAGGTTAAAAATATAGGCTTCCTTCTTAATCTTTCTTTTTGTAACTGTCTTTTTTTTCTTTTTTGGAGCTGGAGCCTATTATATATTCCAGGCTCACCCCCACTTTGCATGATCCCTTGTCTCAGCCTGATGCTCGAATTACAAGATGTATCATCATATTCAACTCTACTTAATTTTTTCTTAAAAGGAATGACCATAGTTTTTAATAGTTCATTGAACTGAGAAGGACATTTTGTATTTCAAAATTATCTTTTGTTAAGCTTCTCTTAATCTAGTCTTTTGGCTGGAAAGAATAAGCATATATATGTCTGGGCATTTGTGACTGTGGGAGTGTGTGTGTTGTCTGTGTTAATTTTTTTTTTATATGTTTCCAGCAGAGAAATTCTAGGAAATCACAGATGTGTTGACTCTGGGTTTAGATCTGGGTGATGATAACCCGCTGGCCCACCTCCTTCCTTATGCCTTTCAGAGCATCTCTTTATTCTCATATATGATAACCAGCACCTATTATTTTCAGTTTTTATTTCTTTATAATACTTTCATGTAAATATAAGTTTGCATTTGAACATTAATGTTTTATGAAGAACTATGTTTGAGTGGGCATGATCAATATATACTTATTTTTTTATGGTATGGACCCTAAAAGAGGAACAACAAATTTGACCTGTGTTTTCAGTTTCCCTTTAACTAGTCTGGAATGAAACTTTTTGTTCCTATAGTAACTGTAGAAGTAAAGCAATGTGCTTACAGGGGTTAGAAAACCTTAGTTATAACCATGTGCCATCAGCATTTCATAGTGATTGCGTAAACACTGACTTTCATATCTCTTCTTTTGGCCAGGATATATTATAAGAAAAATATCTTATTTGAAATTATATTCTGTCACCTCTATTGTTTTTAATGCAATAAATAGCATATGTTCTAACTATATTCATAGATTAAGCTTTTTTTTATAAAAGTGGTATTTTTCAATAAATATAAGAAAGACCTAGAAATATTTTTAAGAAGAATGATTAGTAGTTGATTTCTCAAAGTTATCAAATATTTGTTTTATAGGAGCCCTCAATTTCTTGAGTGAAAAATCTTATGGCGACTAATTTCATTCATCTAGAATTTAAGGAGCCATGGCCCATGTATCCCTTTGCTACATCACCGACTTTTCCTTGATGTGAGCTATTTGTGGCTCATCTCCATTCCTAAGCTTGCTGATTCTCAGTAGAGAAGTGCTGTGGGCACTCCTCCATTAAAGGGTACGCCTTTAAGATACCAGCCCACTTTGGGCGCGGTACTATAAATGCAGGCAAAAAGTGTGCATGGGCCTCATAGCTGCTGGATTTGGTTCCAGTTCCCAGCAAACACAGAGTTTATCCCCAAATCAATAAAATGTTGTTTTATTCCATTCCAAGTTATTGTGGAACTCTTTTGTACATCAACAAATAAATGATAATTTTTTAAAGAACAACTGCATTGCTTTAGGTTCTTTTCTATAGGTATTCTTAGTTTGGCTATAGTTTGGGAGACAGATTCTATGGGGCTAGGACTCCATGACATTTAACCAGACAATCACAGTTGTCCTTTAATGTGATTTGGTGACATCTCTCTACAATAACTATGTGCTACTGATATACACAGAGGCATTACATGTTTAATTTGTGAAGTCTACAAGCTGTAGGGGATTTAACACATTTGTGTGTGTGTTCAAGGCACATTAAGTACACATACATTTTCATGTATGTTCATGGATGGACTGCTAGATTCCATGTGAATTTAGCAGAGCAGTTATTTTGAAGATCACAGGGATCCAGAGTTGTCATACTTACTGTTGACTCATTCAGAGGTCATGCTCTTTACCAGAAGCTACATGGAATGTTTTCATGGCTTACCATGGGTCTACCCACCAATCAATCACATTAGATTGTTACTAGTATCATTCTTATAAATGTCAAGAGTTAATACTAGTTAGCACAAGTACTACAGAACAGAAATGCTGATCAAAAATTCAGATTTACCCAACCAGAGGCCATGCACAGCCACTAAAATATACTGCCTCCTGGGGAAGAGGCAAATCTATTCATGCTGTGAAGGAAGGTCAGATATTATTATGTAAAGTTTAAGTCAGAGACTTAATATTAATTTGTCATTAAACTGCTCTAATAATCCCCAATGCAAGAACTACATGAATTAATTTATAATGCTATAAGATAAATAGAGTAAGTTAAAGATAAGTGAATTTGTTGTGTGGGCATTTACCAAATAGTTAATTATACAGTCAGGTTGAGGAAATCTGAATGTCTTATATTTAAGGGTGCCATTAAAAATACTTAGTAATGTTCAGGAGAGGCATAAGCAAACATTTTAGTCTCTGCTTTTTTAATGACCAAGAAAATTATTGGAAAAGTTGTGTGATTTGCTGAGGTGTTGTCTTTCTAATTTCTTTTACAGAAGGACAGCTTATATTTGTTGAATTCTTCTCCCAACCAAGAACAACTGTAGCTTCTTTCTTGTCTCTTCAGCAGTGAGGGTTTTTATTTATTTTTTTTTTTATTAAAGATTTCTGTCTCTTCCCCACCTCCGCCTCCCCTTTCCCTCCCCCTCCCCCAATCAAGTCCCCCGTCCCTCGTAAGCCCAAAGAGCAGTCAGGGTTGCCTGCCCTGTGGTATGTCCAAGGACCACCCACCTCCATCCAGGTCTAGTAAGGTGATCATCCAAACTGCCTAGGCTCCCACAAAGCCAATACGTGCAGTAGGATCAAAAACCCATTGCCATTGTTCTTGAGGTCTCAGTAGTCTTCATTGTCCACTATGTTCAGCGAGACCGGTTTTATCCCAGGCTTTTTCAGACCCAGGCCAGCTGGCCTTGGTGAGTTCTCAATAGAACATCCCCATTGTCTCATTGTGTGGGTGTACCTCTCGCGGTCCTGAGTTCCTTGCTCGTGCTCTCTCTCCTTCTGCTCCTGATTTGGACCTTGAGATTTCAGTCCGGTGCTCCAATGAGGGTCTCTGTCTCTGACTCTGTCTCCTTTCATCGCCTGATGAAGGTTAATATTCAGGAGGATGCCTATATGTTTTTCTTTGGGTTCTCCTTCTTATTTAGCTTCTCTTAGAACCTGAGTTTTGTTTAATGTCTGAAGTCAAGCAGATTGTATATTTGGTCAGAAATAGATGTCTTGATATAAATGTTTTCTATAGGTTCTGAGCTCATGGGATTTAATATGTTGGAAACATATTGGTTGACGTTACTACTGCCCTGTTATCAATGTAATCAATGTCCATTTCCTTTCAAATGTTAGTGATTAGAGTTTACTCTACTTATAAAAATCAGAATCCATATGTTTTCCCCAGAGTGCATTTTAGCAGATTTGTGGTTGCATGCTGGATAATGTTAGGTCTTGAGAGGAGCTCAGAAGAGGCAGCCCCAGGGGCAAAAGCAGTGAAAGAAATTACTTAATGAATATAATGGGATAAGTAATGAGAAATTCATTTAACATCTTCTTATGCAAGCATTTGGAATATATTATGAAAAGTAATAAATATTGCCCCCATTTTATGAGAAAATGTAAAGAGAGACACATTATATGTTAGCATCAATGTACTTTTTTTTTGAGAATGTCATACCTGAGCATCTATACCACTCTGCTTATTACCTAATGACTCCATCTTCTCCAATATCGCCCCCAACTAAATTCATTACCTCTTATCAAATTATTATTGTTACACATATATACACTCAAATGTTACATGTGTATATGCACACATGCATGCCCAGTTACTCAGTATATTTAGTTCATTTATCATTGACTACATATTTATGTGTCTGGGCTGACTCTTTGGTATTGACCAGTCTATGCAGAAACTCAGCCCTGAAGGAAAATGATTACTCTTCTTTTAGCAGTCACCAGTCACCTGTGCCCTTCATTTATTGGTAGGACCAGAGGCAAGTAGTTGATAGAAGTTAGGAAAAAAGTCAAAAGGTGTTACTAAACCTTGAAATGCTTAAAAAGAAAAGATATATATCCTTGTTTCACTGAATATAAAAATACTATTCTGATAAATTGTTAAAAGTCTTAAAAATATTTGCTACTGTAGAGTTTCCTGTTTCATTTAAAATAACTTTCTCTCTAATAAAGACCTTAATGGAAAAAAAAACTTTCTCCAAGAAATTAAGAAATTAGATTTGCACACAGTGGTGTATTAATGTCCTATAAAAAGAAAGCAATGGGCATAGAATATATTTACTGTGCTAAAGCATGTAAATGTTATAAACAGAAAATTTTACTTAAGTGTAAAACTAGACAAAGGATCATCTTCATATAGAAAGACCTAGATTAGAGTTTGTTTCGTCTCCTGGAATTTAAGACCTGGTAAAGGAGAACCCTTTAAGTTGTGTTAAGTTGAAATAGCGTTTAGTGAACACATGTGTTCATTCTAAGTGATAGTTAAGAGTTTGGACTTCCTGCTGAAATCAAAGTCATTTAAGAGGATTTAAGCAGTACCAAATAGATGATTATCTCATTGACACACAATATGGCTCCACTCTAGGATAATGGCCTGTGTATGTCTTAGATGTGGGTAGGACCTGAGATCACTAAAATAGTAAACCGGTTAAGAAACTCTGGAGAACTGAGTTCAAATCATACAGTGCAGAGAGCGAAAGGAGGAAAGGTTTGTTAAAAGTTTATAAGCACAGTGAATAAACTTGGTTCGGATAGAGAAGATGATAAATAAAAGAAATAACGGTTGCTGTCGGAAGTCCCCCTTGCTAATAGGGTCAAAGGCACTGTCGGCTGCGAAACTATTACTCAAACGGATAGTCAAGGTCAGGAGACTATGCCCTGAATGAAGGACTAGTAGAGAGTTTAATACAAATTCAGTTGCCGAAGTCAGAAAGCGGGTATGGAGAAATTTCTGTGTGCTCTAATGGAATAACTGAGCTTGGGGGCATACACTGGTAACCACAGCACTGAGGAAGTGAAGGCAGGAGGATTCTGAGTTTAAGGTCAGCCTAGGTTGCATGTTTATACTTTGTCCTAAAGTCTACCACCACCATTAGCAGCAACAAAAGCCAAAAGAAACCTAGAAAGAAAGGGAACTGTCACAAATACAGTCTAATGGATTTATAGACAGAAAAGGAAGGAAAGGAAAACAGAAATGTGGAGAAAAATCCTCGTGCACTTGATGAACAAATAGTAGCCCAGGTCCTGAGAAAGGGAACATTGACTTGACAAGACAGCATATTGAAATGTCTAAAATGGATAGTATTTATCATTTCAACCTACGCAAATCGTGAATTTGTGTGCTTGAACAAAGAGGAGAGAGGTAGAAAGATGGAGACATTGGAGTATAGGCTAAATCACCAATGTTGTAATTATACCCTTAAAGTCTATTTTCTGTTCCTGTAATTTTGAAGCCTTGATTTTGAGTGGATATTTTTAAGCTTAATGTACTCCTTTGTCCTCATGTGTAAAGTGGGGGTTGTTATAAACCAAGAAAATGATGGTAGAGCTATATTGCTGTTGTTGTTATTTTGATAACTGTAAATAGCACTTATCCTATCCCTTGTCCTTCCATGCTCAATTGCTTCTACCTTGCCAGTCTAAGAGTCTATCCGTGTGGCAGGGAACCCACTTAAAAACAAATATATCATATTTAAGATCATGCCATCTATCCTTGGATCTTTTCTAAGGCATGTCCTTGGTGTTTGAAGGCTTCCCTTCTTTCACATCCTTTGTTTATACCTGCCTTTTCATTACTGGTTCTTGCTGAATTATTGGAACGTGCGACCTCGAGGCTCATTGATACCATGCAGATGCTCTTTCTCCTTTACATCTGTGATTCCACAAGCCACTTAAGAAAGCTCTGCTTTCATTATGGGCAGTGAGATACTGATCTACAGAGATGGGAGATGAGGGATTCATATTTTCCGTCCTGTAAATCTCAATGCTTCTTTGAGTGTACCGCGACTGAATGAAAAGACACACACATACACCTTTGTAGATAAGCACCCATGAACACACAGGCACATTTTCTTTCCAGGTGGCAAGAAACAAGGACTTTGGGGACATAAGAAAAAGGAGGTGCTTCTGTGCCACTTAAAATATATGTTTTCGATTAAACAGCACTTTGTGAAGCATTATTATAACTTGTGTGTGAAATTTGCTTGTGAAATTACTAGGTTATTAAGTAAAATTTATATCTTACCCTGGAATGTGGAAAAATCATTCAGAAGCTACTGTTGTAGTGAAAAGAACTTGAGTAGCCAAGTCAAAAACTAAATTCCATATCTGTTACCTGGCTGCTTTCTAACTCTGGGAAATTTTGTCACTATCCATTGGCCTTTGTGTCCTTGTGAAAATGCAGTTCCTTGGTTCTGCAAATTTCCTGATAAATTCTTTGGAGATTTGTAAGCATTACTTATCTCGTGAAGATATTAGCAAGAGCCACATTCTTATCTGCTTCAATGTGTGTGATTACCTTACTTAAAAAAAATAAAGTGAAAGTTGTAAACAGAAATGGAGCTTTAAAACACACACTCGATAAGGATGAGATGCTTTAATTATTTAACCTGTGTGAGGAATACCCTTGGCAACACAGATAATATTTTTATCAGCCGAGATTCTGCCCTCAAGTCTTTTTCTCTCGATCCTCATATCCTCTAAGTATGGTGCTGATGTTTCTCCTCAATTTCCTGGAGATATTTTAACTTAGTATTCAATCATCCTTCTTTAAAGTTCACGATGCCTTTGGCAGTTGTCTGGCTGTTGCATTCCTCAGTAGCTAATTCCCTTTAGTGCTGATTATCTATTCCATTGCACAAAGTGTCTCTTCTGGGTGGACGTGTGGGAAGTCTTCAATAGTATTTTATTATATGAGTTAAGTTGTTACGAATGTTCACTTCCCCTTTCTCTTGCCTGGATGGACATCAGTGTAGCTTTAGGTCCTGGAATTCTTATGGATCCCAAGCTGGCCTGGAAGTTAAAATTTGCTGCCTTGGCCTCTTAGGTAGTGAGAGTACAGTTTTACATCAGCATGCTGGGCTTAGACTGTGTTTCTTTATGTAGAGTAGAGTTAGCAGCTTTTAAAGCCTAGTTTTCTTTTACCTTATATGAAATGTATAGCCAATTCTTTAATACCTTACAGGCTCTGTCATCCTCTCTCCAATAATGTGTGAACATTCTGGTTGTCACTCTTTTGGGCCACCATTTGAAGTTCTCAGTCTGCTTAATATCAGATATTTTATTTGTTTGAAACCTTAAAATACCATGGGTTTTATTTGCATTCCCTTGATAAATAATGTTGGTAAACATATTTTATGTGCTTTTTGCCACTTACACATATTCTCATTGAAGTGAATGCTTAGAGGCTGGCATATTTTAAATTGGATTGTTAGTCTTTTACTGTTATGAGAGTTATTTTTATGTTCTGGATTTGTATTGTTTATTAACCATATGAATTGTAAATATCTCACCCCAATATACAACCTAAATTTTTATTTTCAGAAAAGCCTCCTGAAGGGAAGTTATAAATTCTGCTGGCCTACATTAACATTTTTTTCTTTATCTATGGTGATATTGTATCATTCTTAGGAAACCATTGTGTTTTTCAAGATCAGAAAATGTCATCATGTGTGCTAGAACTTGTATTTAGCCTTTAAGTACAGGTTTATATACCATGCAGATTTTTTTCATTGTGCTAGCTATTAAACGAGGGAGGGTAATGTGCTTTTGTTTAAGGTTCTAATATCCATGTTTTTCTGTATAGTTTTATGATTGCTTTCTTTGCTTACTGTTATTTTTAGTGCTTAAAACCACATGCACAGACAAAGGAGGTATATCTTTAAAAATGAAAATAGAAAAGCTTAAAACTGTAATGTTCAATGATAGGTGTATAACCTTCCATAGCGGTCTCTATGTGTATCTACTTCAGGCCTAAAGCTAGTAGTGTTAGGCAGGGTGTGTTTAAACCTATAATCAACTGTGTGACATTTTTATTTTCTTTCTAGGACATAATCACTGTGGGAAACTTGAATATGTTCTGCCTACCATAAATGAAAATATGAGGCACTATCTAAGAGGCCTTGGTGTTTGAGTATATTGTTATATCAGTGAAGAAGTGGCATATTTATTGCCAGAGAGCTGTTGCCATGTTGGGAAAAAAACTAGTATGATTGTCCTGAGGTGTAAAGTATGTTCTAGTGCTATAGGAGATCAGAGAGTAACAGATGTTTCCAGCACACAGCCCCAGCACTTAGTTATAAGCTATATGGCCTTTCTACTTTTCCCAGAAAAAAATGTGCTAGATAGAAGCAAACTTGACCCTTATTGTTAATAAAGTCAACATATTTGTAGACCATGAGCAGAAGTCTATGTCTGTGCTCATAGTAAATGCCCTCCTTTATCTCTTGATCTTCATTGGCATGTTAAATGACAAACTCACTATTGCCTAGAATGTAACATACATTTCCTGAGGTTACTTAAGGGTGTAACTGGTGACGTAGTGCTTATCCTAAAAGCACATGTACCAAAGCACTGTCATTCAGTCAACATGTTCATACTCGTCTCGTCACTACGGAGAACCTAAAGAAGAGCTGACAGTCATCCAGACTGGCAGAAAGCCTCAGTGCTGACATCTGACAAGATAATCCTGACACAAGTGTGTTTATTTACAGGCAAGAAGATAGCCCCTGAAGGAAAATAAGCTTATGTGTGGCATTTAGAGGTGTTTATATGTGCAAATAAACATATGTGTGTGTGTACATTTAGATCGGAGGAAATGTATTTAAATGATGAAAGTTGACACACAAATACTGAAATGTGTTCCCACTGGACTAGTTAAAACACCTTTAGGAACTCAGAAAGAATGGAAAACATTTTGTATTATCCAAAGGCTATATGTAGAAACATTTTTGGAAATGGAAACTTTAGATGACCAGTGAATATCCATTTTTATCTTGTGTTTTAACAGTTTTGTTGAATTGAGAATTCTTCCATCAGTTTCCATGAAAGAAGAAAAAGCTAATAGTGATGGTCTTATAAAATACAGATTATAAAGCACTAGAGCTTACTAGGTTTATTTTAGTATTTGGATATCCCCAATTATAAGTAAAAAGTTTCTCAAATGTGATTCCATTCTACTCTCAAACAACTAAAATTACATCACTATTTTGGAGGAATTCTTGTAGGCCCTGTAAATTTGTTCAGACCCTTTTGGTTCCTCATCCCCTTCTCTGTGTGCTGATGTTACAGTCTTTCCCCCATTCTTGGTTCTGCTCTTAAATCAGGGCAACCACAGCCTTACTCTTTCTGAGGGCAGGTCGACATTAAACCTGAGGGCAAACAGAACTGTTTCTGATGATTCCTAGTACAGACAGCAATCATTCTGGAGCTTGTGTGCACTGTTCAGACAACAAAAAAGATATGGACAATGGGGGAGAGGTGAGAGTATTCTTCTAGTTTTCTTCTAGCCTTCTAAAGACCTAGCCAACGTCAGATTCTTGCGAAATGAGAGAGGTTTCTTCAGTGAAGTGTCCAGAGTATTAACCTATTTGTTGATTGGATAGTTTGTCCTGTTGATACTTTCTGAGTTTGAAAAAAAAAACATGTACTTTAATTTATTAATCTTATGTTAGAAGAGGAAGATGTTAAAAGATTTTCACTCATTCCACAGATGGTCTCTTTATTCCGTTGAGACAGGCACATATATCCCATCCTTAAGATAGAAGATTCAGAATTAAACCCACACATTGACAGACATCTGGTCCTCAAAAAAGGTGCTAAGGGTTTTGAAATGTTCTCAGGCATTGAGGAAGCCACAGGGAAAGGAAATGTGGGCCCGAAGAGTTTGGTTTCAAACAGGATATCAGTATAGGAAACTGGTGCTTAGTCATACTGTGGGAATTTAAGAAGAGGGCAAAAACAAACTGAGGGTTGAAGAACTTAGAACATCTCCTTAACACTAGGTCAAAAGCTTCTCCTAGAGACTGTGAACTCCCTGGCAGTTCATACTTATCATCATAAAGAACCCCCTCTTCCCCCAAAAAAGAGCAGAAATAAAACTAAAGCAAAAATAAAAATACCACCAACAAAATACCCCAGGTTTGACTAATCCCCTCCAAATCAACAACAATTAAAACAACAACAAAAAATCCCAAAACAGCAACATCGAGTAAAACAGACTCCACTAGTCATGCAGTGCCCCCAGGGAAGAAATGCAGGCACTCTGGATCTTGGAAGCTGGGCAGATATGCTGTCCCCAAAAGGATGAGCAAAGGCACTTAAACCCAGGCCTGTGACTCATGGCCTGCTGCAGTGAAAGGTGACCTTTAGTCACTTTTGCCTTATAGTACAGATTAGACATATTGTATTGCTTATAAATGAAAGAACCAAGTTAGAGATGCAGGAAGATAGTTGTTCTGTGCAGCCTCCCCATTCCCCTTCGTCAACAAATACCCATGATACACATGAACTGGGATTGGAATGTGCCTCCCATGAAATGGTTCTGGATGGATGAACCTCAGAATAATTCTGCTCTTTATTGAGCGGAGGTAAAATATTGTAGCTGCCTGATAACAGCCTGCCATGTTACAAATCACCACTTGCAATGTTACACAAGGCACCTTTAGAAAAAGCTAAATGAATTACTTCAAATAGCATGTTTGTATTCAAAGGGAAATAGCTGGTAGTTTAGGAGTGACAGTCTTTTCTTTGGGTTTCAAAAGCCCCATTGCCATGCTCTGGCTTTCCCCTGGCTGCTGGAAGCTGAAAGCCTGCACTGAATAGGTGGATAGGAGATATTTCTAAATAGAGAAAGTAAGAAAAGGATTTTTTGTGAAATAGTCACAATGTTTCTTATTCTCTTATTGTAATATTTACATACTTTTGTATTGAAAATACAATATTTATCTGACTCACTGCCTTAAGATCAGTTTCTTTCCAATCCCATTTTTCCTTATGTTAAATTGAGAACAGTACATTAAATTCAACTAGCTATTCCCAAACATATACATTCACCCACACAAATACAATAGGTCTCATTCAACCATTATCTATGTCATTACTGTGGATGCTAACTAATTAGCAATTCCAGGTTGTAACTCAAAGTGGATAGTTGGTTTTTGTCAGGAGGAAATTCAGGGGGACCTTCTCTGTATGGTGTGGTTTAGGCATTCCTCCTATTATTTAGTTTCTGATGTGAACAACATCAAGACATTTAACTTTCTAAACAATATTTTAATGTATCTTTCCTTCTTTTGTTGCTATCATTATTATTACTACTGCTATTATTAATTATGATTATTATTTTGATAAAAGGATTCACTATTTAGCTCTGGCTCTACGTGTCCTTCAAATCTTTAGTGTGTCTTTTAACCACTAGTATTTCCAGGGGCCCCCACTTAAGTAAAAATTTTAGCTTGTAATTTCTCTGAGAAATACCACGTTAAGTTCATTTTAAAGTATTTTGTCAGATTCTACAGGTATCCCAAAGTAAATACACACATCTTAAGATTGATGACAAGATTGGTAAGAGAGTGAAAACGTGACCTTTATCTCTCCAAGTTACTGAGTATTGGGTTATCTCCCTCAATATGTTGTTTCTAGCACCACCTGTTTGCCTACGATTGTTTAATTCCTGTTTTTTACAGCTGAATAAAATGGCATTGAATACATATGTCTTCATCCATTGATGAGTTAAAGAATCTGGAGTTCATGTCTTAGTTGTTGTAAATGCAGCAGTTGATGAACCTGGATGAATGAGTGTCTCTTTAGTAGGAAATAGTCTCTATTGAGTATATACCCAGAGTGGAATAGCTGGGTCATATGGTAGATCTGTTTTTGAAAATCTTCCATTATTTCCACCACACTTATTTGCACCATGGCCAACAGTGAATAAGAGACCCCTCTTAAAAGAGATTTTAATTGTACTTTCACCATGGCTATGGATGATGGAAAATTTTAAAAGTATTTATTAGCCATTTGGATTTTTTCTTCTGATAAGTCTGTCCACTTCCATAGCTCACATTTTAATTGGATTGTTTGTTGGTCTTTGTTTTTTGAATTCCTGACATATTTCAGACCCTAACCCACCCTCATCTTGCCACTGACCCGGTTATCATGAATGTTAGACAAGTGTTAGGCCATTGAGATACAGAAGCCAAATGATATTCCCCGACAGTGCTCATCTGGATCTTTTACGTTCAAGTGTTTATCTTCATATCAGAAGTTGGAATTATTAACCTATTGAGGCTTAGTCAGGAATGGTAGGAACAGAGAATTCAGAGGTGGCTATTCAACTCGTTTTGTGTTATAGTTTTGTGTTATAGTGTGCAGGTCATTGGAAGACAGGACAGTATTAATGTCCTAAAATTTTATCTCCTTTCCAGCTTTAGACAAAATGATTTTAGGGTAGAAAATGAAAAAGATAAACTTAATGAACTGAATAATTAAGAAAATAAGGATGAAAGTGTATAATTAGAAAGGGAATGATGGACAATTATTGAAGCAAGGGGTCAGCGGTTATGCCACTGTATATCACAATCATAAAAATGCAAACCTATTTTCAATCCCATAAGAAAGATAACTTGAAACTGTTAATTGTTCCTTGTGACTTATTGAACAATCAAAGCCTTATAGGAATAAGAGAGGATGATGAAAACTCATAAAGGAAAAGAGGGATAGTTAAATGCTCCATGTAGGCTATGACATTGAATTTGAAAGTAAGTATGAGAACTAGTGAGCTGTCTTTCTATTTAAAAAAGTGTAATCATGTGCCAGTGTAAAGAATCCAAAAGGTTTTTAATATATTACTCTATGTATTAGAGGTTTTAATGAAGGACACAGAAATATATAGCAATATGTCAACCTGCTACCAGTACACTCCTTTTATATTTCCTTGAAAGATGATAATTGTTATTTTTATGATTTGCATTAATATATGAAACATAAGGAAGTTGCAGTAAGGTGATCAATCATGTTCATTTTGTTAAAAGTGATTTGTCTCAATTTATTTACTGATCTATCTAGGTGGTAGTAAAGTGTGTATTTATGTTTGTGTAAATGTTTTGGGCTGTCATATGAAGTAAAGTTCATTTTGTTGAGAGATGGTATCTTGTTAGTGATTCTGATTTTATTTTGTCAATAACAATATATTTACATTATAATTCATAATAATAGCAAAATTATAGTTATGAAATGAAATAGTCTAGCAATAATATATAGTATAATGTAAATATATATAGTATATAAGTTTATGTTTGGGGGTCACTACGGCATGAGGAACTGTATTAAAGGGTCACAGTGTTAAGAAGGTTGAAAATCACTGGCACAGAGTAATGTTTTGGTTTTGATATTTAGCATTATCTGACCTGCACAAAATATGAGGAACTTACTGTCATACATAAAGTAGTTGAAATATTATTCTATGGAAAAGGATATAAGAAAATTGAGTAATGTGTCTCACCTCAATTCTTGAGAAATTTTTATAAATCCCTGGATATGAAATAGTTAGATAACTTAGTAATTTGACTTCAGTATATCCAAAAACATGATTTCATCAGCAAATGATTTCATCTTTTTTTCACTTGTAAAGGAAGTCTCATATTTTCATTCGGTGTACAGTGTGGTTGAGAAAAATATTTGTATATTTGCATGAATTAAAAGGTAAAACACCTTGAATAAATTAAAAATAACTGATATTAATTCTAATGATAAATTATATATTTATATTATATAGTCATTATATTAAAAAAATTCTATGTATTGTGATGAACCTTATTAAAGAATAAACATCATTTGAGAGAGATAATATATACCAATTTTTATTTTAATATATTTTCTCTGCAAACATGGTTGGTAATTTAATTTCTGGGAAGAATTTGTACTACAGTTGCTACTAGATCCTAAAAAGGAGCTGTTGAGTTTCTAAAAAGAGAACAATTCATTTTTTTTATAAGTATCAATTCATAAGAAGTAATTTGTGAGGACATTCTAGAAAACAAAGTAAGATTCTTAATAAAAGTTTCATAGAATTGAAATGTGCTTTTGCAAATGTGATTGAATCAAGCATACTTAAGCTTAATATATATATATATATATATATATATATATATATATATATATATATTTATGTATGTATGTATATGGTGTGGGATGCACAAAAAAAAGATGACCACAGCTAAGACCCTAAGCAATAGTGGAGAGGGTGCCCGAACTGGCATTGCCCTATAGTCAGACTAATGAATATCTTAAATGTCACCATAGAACCTCCATCAAGCAACTGATGGAAACAGAGGCAGAGACCCACAGCGGAGCACTGGACTGAGCTTCTAAAGTCCAGTTGAAGAGTGGGAGAAGTGAGAATATGGCAAAGCTGTCAAGACCATGATGGGGACACCCATTGAAACAGTCTAACTGAGATAATGAGAGCTCACCAACTCCAGCCAGACAGGGAAGGAACCAGCATAGTTCCAAACTAGACCCTCTGAATGTGGGTGACAGTTGTATGGCTAGGGCAGACTGCAGAGCCACTGGCAGTGACATGAGAATTTATTCCTATTGCTTGTACTGACTTTTTGGGGACCCATTCTCTTTGTATGGATGCCTTGCACAGCCTAGATATAGTAGGAAGGGTCTAAGACCCTTCTCCAAAGCAATGTGCCTTACCCTTTCTGAGGAGTGGATGGGAGATGTGGTGGAGGTGGTAAGTGGAGGAGATGGAAGGAAGGGAGGGAGTGGGACCTGGAATTGGTATGTAAAATGAAAAGAGAGAGTTTGTTTTATTTTTTTTTTTAATTAAAAAGTAGAACAAAAAGAAAGAAATGAAACTGAAGAAGAATTCCAGACTGGCAGAGATATATGTGCAAAGCAGTTTTATAGGGTGATTAATCTGTCACACAGAACTAGAAAGATGAAACTCCAGAGCACACAGTTCATTTAAAAACTTCAAATACCATCGGCATTTCTTTATAATTTCTTGGTGAACAAAGTATATGGCAGTGCATGAATATCAGGTTCATTTCATGTAATTCTAATGTATAAGTACGCAGTCCAACTTTTATCTCTCTCTGTCTCTGTCTCTCTCTCATTCACTTTTCACTTGTTCGCTCTTGCTCTAGATCTCTCTCTCTCTCTCTCTCTCTCTCTCTCTCTCTCTCTCTCTCTCTCTCTCTTTGCTTCTCTATAGCTTTAATAAAGGCATTCTTGAATGTCTATGGCATTTCTAATACTGATCATGGCTATAAAATTTTTCATATATTTTTGGAGATCATGTTTGCTCACCGGAGGAAAATCACAGAAGAGATTTTCTCTTTATATCTAGGTTATTTTTATGTGAAACTTTGTTTCTTGTATTCTTGAAAATGTGACAGATACATTTGTAGGCGCTTTTGTGTTTAAATATGTTCTGGCAATTTAATGAAGTCTCATAGTGCTTCAAAAAACTCTGATAAATAATAGGAAACAAATTAATAAGGCAAAATTGCTAAAATAACCTCTTACCCTAAATGACATTTTTCAAATTTCCAATAATATAAGGTTGGAGTCTATAACCTAAAGGTAATATATCATTAAATAAATTTAAGTAAATGTTGACATGTCAAGTCCTACCTTTCAAAATCTGGAGATATTTTGGTAGATACTTAACATTATTACTCATTTTATGGCTTGGAGATGTGAGCTAATGTAAAATTATTTTATTTTTCTGAGAGTAACTGACATGATTAATTCTAGCATAACTTTACCTAGTTATTTTCCCAGATAAATTTTAATATTAATACTATTTGAATTTGCTTGTGCCTGCTTGTACAAATCGGGAATCATTTTCTACTGTGGATTCTGAGGTTAGGTGTTGGAAATGCACAATGGATTTCATTATGTTCGTGTTTGAGGTCAAGCAGTTAAATTATGTTGTATTTTGTCAGGTAGCTAGAAAGGTGAATCTCAATACTGGGGTGTATATCCGCCTCTTCTTGATAAGATGATCAAAATCAATGTGGCAATGAGTGAAATATGGATGAAGAAGACATGTCCAGTGTGGGTTTTTAGTGCAACCAATACACATACTTCCTCTACATTGATCTAAATCCAGGAAATGCCTTTGTAACACTTTCCATGCTTTTCTTACGGTGTTAAGAATAGTGCATGACTTTCACCAAAGTTGCCAGTTTTAAACATAAATATAGCAAAGTTTCAAAAAATTTTTTTAAAAAAACAGCCCAAAATGCACTAGTGCATACCTATGTGCCTATGACAGCTGATGTTTATGGGGACTTTGGAGTGAGGATAGCCTGAATTTCATCATGAGTTTAGTATTCATATTTATTGATGCGCAGCTAAGAAGTTACACAAATGTCACATAGTTTCATTTGAATGTTTGGGGAACAGATTGGTGATTTACAGTTTTGAAATGCCAGGCTTTAGCATAAGGTTTACCTAAGTGTTAGCTTTGCTTTGCCTAACATGGCAACAAAAGACATTTTCACATCTACTTTTTTTCTTTTTTTTCTTTTTTTGTTTTTTGTTTTTCGAGACAGGGTTTCTCTGTAGCTTTGGTGCCCGTCCCAGAACTAGCTCTTGTAGACCAGGCTGGCCTCGAACTCCCAGAGATCCTCCTGCCTCTGCCTCCCGAGTGCTGGGATTAAAGGCGTGAGCCACCACCGCCCGGCTCACATTTACTTTCAATAATGTTTGCTGGGATCTGCCACCACTAATGAGAAATGGCTCCTATCTCTCAAGATAGAATGTTTCCTAACTTTTACACGGCATCCGTTGGCTTGTAAAGGACATGCATACATCTTTCTAGAGATAGGATATTAATTATAAGGACTGAAGATGTTACTACCCAGATATGATGCAGTTCTCATTGTACAAATGAGAGCATTCTCACTTGCTGCCATACATTGGGGCAGGTGGGCTTCTGTCAAGTAAGGAATCCTGCCTGGGAAACTGTTGATTATGGATACTTACTATATGCTTTATGTCCTACGAATTCAGTGTGAAGTCTTGTGTCGTTCCATTGAGCAGAAGGATGGGCACACATGAAGGGTTGCCACTGGGGAACTTGAATAGGATAAGATCATGAAGAAATTTGTGGCCCAGTAAGCTTAGGAACAATTAAAATAGAGAATAGAATTATATTTACTTAATGCTACTCAGCTAAATAACATTAGTGTGCTCATTTGGGATCTTATCTATTTTCCCAATTAAAGCTATCATGATAAATTAACAAAAGCAAATATACTTGTCTCTTATTATTGAATTAGATATATTGCCAGTGACTGGATTTCAAGAGAGAATCCTGCCTTGAAGAAAGAAAATATAGTAGAAAACAAGGCTAGCCTAATTATTTTTCCTCATAAAACATGCTTTGTATTTATATCTTACTTTCAATTGTTTTTGTGCTATACTCAATTTAATTAAATGGAACTGGAGAGACTTAAAAATGAAACATGAGGAAAATTCTTTCCACAGCAAGTTTTCCTTATATCTGCCACATTGAGATTGAACAAGGAGATTGAAACTGTGTAGGCACTAGAAGCATACCCTAATGGTTTGCAGTATACAGCCTAATACTTACCTGCTGTACATGCAGACCTGTGTTCCTAAAACAACCCAATTTTACAAAAAGTGTATCCATGGATATATATATATCACATACATACACACATGTATATACACATACATATGTAGATGTAGATACTTAACGCATAAATATGTACACACATCTATACACACACACGCATATATATATATATATATATATATATAACAAATATCAGTCTCAGAAAAAAATCTCTAAGCAGGCCACGTAAAATGGCCAGACTAATAAATTCTCCTTTTTCCCTTATAAATTCTGTGTACCTTCCTGTTCGGGAGGTCCACATCTGTATGCAAGATGGTTTTTCCTTGGACAAGGGAAGAAGCAGAGCTCACGGTTTGGTGGGTAACTTCTTGGGAATATGGTAGAATTTTTATTTTCTTTAAAAGTCTTGGTGATTCTGGCTTAGGAAGAATTGGGTGGTAGTCGTCACTCTGTTTCCTTTAATCTAAACATACAGTTTAGCCCAGACCTCCCTGATCACCAGAGTTTTGACAATAGGAGGAAGGACTGTAAATGATAGGGTTGTCATTCTGTCCTTTAATTCAGAAGCACAATATAATTTTTAAGGTCAATAGACCAAAGTAACAGCTAGTTTGCCTGGGCCTCACACAGTGCTTTCTAACACATATAATGCCATTCATGTGTTACCTGCTACCATGGCCCATGCATCTAGAGAATGGCCAGGCTTGACCTGACTCACAAATCTTACTGACAGCAGAGTCTAGAGTACCCTGTCCTTTCTAGGCACTCTGGACTGCACTCTGACACATGACGGATTCCAACCTGTATGGGTCCATGTGGGAAATTAAACTCACAGTACACATAACTGTGGAAGACTACAGAATGCTTTGCTCGAACGCTAGACGGCAAGTGGAAGCTTGAAGGGCTCATTTTGATTAGAACTCATTGAATTTGTTAGGGAGAGCACGGTGAGTGGAAGGCTGCCTGCCTTATGGCAGCTTTAATCTTTTCTCATTCTGGGACTTAATATCACAAATTTATCACAGAACATCAAGCTGCTTATTTAATCATCAACTTATCAGAACAAGAGTTTATCATTTCGAGTCAAGAATCCTCTCAACATCTAATTTTCATTTTACACATTCCAAACTTTCCTTTTGATCTCTAATCATATTAGCCAAAAAGAAAAAAAAAAGAAAAAAAGAAAAAAAAAAACGAGAAAAACATGCTAAGGAGACCCTGCCCTGTACACGCTTGCTCAGCACAGCAGAGCAGAATGCAGCGGCAAATCAGGAGTTGCAGCTGGAAATAACAGGATGAGGAAGCTTTAAATGACCTTAGCCTCGCCAGCTAAAGACCTTCCCTGGATTCCAGAGTGAGTCAAGGCCTAACTGGGCAACTTAATGAGACCTTGCCCCAATTTAACAGAACAACGTGAGCTGGTGATATGCCTCACCAAAGCTGTTTGACATTGTGCTTACCTAGCATGTGTGGGTCATGGATTCAGTGCCCAGGACTAAGAAAAGAAACACTGTAAATTTAAGTGTTCAGTCAATAGATATTTGATAGAAACACAGCTTTAATGAGATACTTTAAGCACATCAAAATATGTTACTTGAGTCACACTTAAGGGCTAAAAAAAGTAGCAGAATTATATACGTACTATGATAATAAAATAAGCATTGGGGTGATATATGGTGAAATTTATGAATTCTTAAATTTTCAATCATAATAGTATCTAAATTTTTAGCGATAATATTAAGTTTTATTTAGAACTAGAGGAAAACATAACTGGAAGAATAGCATTGTTCTTGTGTTGTGAGATATTATTTTAAGATGTGTTGCATTTGTTTATACTGTGTACATTAGTTTAGCAATGCAAAGATGTATTGCATTCTTTTATATTGTATTTTTTTTTCTGTGAAGTTGTGTTACCTTGCCTGTCTAAATTGCCTGATTGGTCTAATGAAGAGCTGAAAAGGCAATAGCAAGGCAGGAGAAAGGATAGGCAGGAATGGCAGGCAGAGAGGATAAATAAGAGGAGAAATCTGCGAGGAAAGGTCAAGGAGCAAGGAAAGGAGGTGAGGAGGATCAGAGGGGCCAGCTACACAGCCTGACAAGGAGTAAGAAAAAAAGAACAAATACACAAATAAAAAAAGGTAAAAATCCCAGAGGGAAAAGGTAGATGGGATAATTTAAGAAAATCTGTCTAGAAATAAGCCAAGCTAAGGTCGGGCATTCTTAAGTAAGAATAAACCTCCATGTGTGTATTTATTTGGTAGCTGGGTGGAGCCCCCATCGAAAGAACAAAGAGTAAAAGTGCCAAAGAGTAAAAAAACAATTACACTCCTGTAGCTTTCTTCCATAAAAGGCGGAGGTTTTGTCTATTGAGTGCACTGTTCATACCCCCTCATTCATTTGAGCACAGGATTAGCATCTGGGTTAAGACTTGGGAACTGATGCCTTGGAAAAACTATCAAGGTCTCTTTACATTTTGTTTTCTGTTTTTATTTTATGGAACATGGGGCACTTTTCAAGATGTTGTCATGTCTAAGAGTCCACAGGATGAGGAACATGGCCAGAGTGCCAGCTACCTACCAAGGCACACCAGAGGGAAGAGGGTTTGCTTCGTGCATTGCTAAGTATTTCTTCCCTTTTCATGTTTGAGAACAGGCTAGTAATTCTATGGAATCTAGTAAAAAGTGCCTTCCATAATTAAGTAGATAAGAAGATATTTTGGGGAATGTTATTTTAAAGTGCGTGACTTTTGTTTATATTGCATTTGTTTAACTCTGTGAAGCTGTGATTCTTTGCCTGCCTAAAACACCTGACAGCCCTAATAAAGAGCTGAGTGACCAATAGTGAGGCAGGAGCAAGAATAAGCAGGGCTGGCAGACACAGAGTATAAATGGAAGGGGAAAGAAAGAGGAGGAGCAAGTTAGAACAAGGAGAGGAGGACGTCAGGGTCCAGCCACCCAGGCACCCGGCCACCCAGGCACCCGGCCAGAAATGGAGTAAGAATAAAAGTAAGATACACAGAAGTAAGGAAAGGAAAGCTCCATAGGCAAAATGTAGTTGGAATAATTTAAGAAAAGCTTGCAAGAAATTAGCCAAACTAAGGCTGGGCATCTATAACTAAGAATAAGCCCCCATGTGATTTATTGGGAGCTGGGTGACAGGCTCCCCGAAAGAGTGAAATAAACAAGACAGATGGGTATAATATAAACTGATGCTTGTATGGGCTCACAGTATTTGTGGTACATGAAGAAAGCCTTGTTCAGAAGTGAGTTGACTGAGAAATGTGAAAATCACAAAATAGCTAAGGAAAGGGGATGCATAACTGGAAGCAGCTGCCCAATTCCCAAACAAGCACAGTATAGACACCCCTTTAATTAGTGAAAGAAGCCAGCCCAAAGCTTCAGACACAAATCACTCGATGGCTTTCTGGTGGCCTATGTGCCTAAGGTTTACCACTCTTGGGAATATACCCAAGAGATGCCCTATCATATAACAAAAGTATATCTCAACTATGTTCATAGCAGCATTGTTTGTAATAGCCAGAACCTGGAAACAGCCTAGATGCCTTTCAATGGAAGAATGGATGAAGAAGGTATGGAATATATACATATTAGAGTACTACGCAGCAGTAAAAAACAATGACTTCTTGAATTTTGCATACAAATGGATGGAAATAGAAAACACTATCCTGAGTGAGGTAAGCCAGACCCAAAAAGAGGAACATGGGATGTACTCACTCATATTTGGTTTCTAGCCATAAATAAAAGACATTGAGCCTATAATTCGTGATCCTAGAGAAGCTAAATAAGAAGGTGAACCCAAAGAAAAACATATAGGCCTCCTCCTGAACATTAACCTTCATCAGGCGATGAAAGGAGACAGAGACCCACATTGGAGCACCGGACTGAAATCTCAAGGTCCAAATCAGGAGCAGAAGGAGAGAGAGCACGAGCAAGGAACTCAGGACCGCGAGGGGTGCACCCACATACTGAGACAATGGGGATGTTCTATTGGGAACTCACCAAGGCCAGCTGGCCTGGATCTGAAAAAGCATGGGATAAAACCGGACTCGCTGAACATAGCAGACAATGAGGACTACTGAGAACTCTAGAACAATGGCAATGGGTTTCTGATCCTACTGCACATACTGGCTTTGTGGGAGCCTAGGCAGTTTGGATGCTGACCTTACTATACCTGGATGGAGGTGGGTGGACTTGGACTTCCCACAGGGCAGGGAACCCTGATTGCTCTTCAGGCTGACGAGGGAGGGGGATTTGATCGAGGGAGGGGGAGGGAAATGGGAGGCAGTGGCGGGGAGGAAGCAGAAATCTTTAATAAATAAATTTAAAATATTTGAGCATAAAAAAAATAAAATAAAATTTCCCCTTATCCCTGAGATAAAAGTTACTGTGCTGACTTCGTTGTTCAAGATTTCAGATTCTACTGTGTTTGTAAAAGTGATAATCAGTATAGTATAGTATTACATGAGTGTTAAGGGAATTTAAAATATCATTGCTGGCTTAAGTGTCTGAGTTAGACTTTTTGCTCTGCAGCTACTGAATACATGGACTAGTTGTTAAACTTTGCCTCTTAATGTTTAAAGGAAATAAGTAGCAGTGTCATGGATAAAGTGTAACTTTCCAGGCTTTTCTGGTTAGTTAACTGGCATTCATTGTTTCTAAACTGAAGTGTCTTTGGCAGATAATCCAGTTGTAGGTGGGTACAATGTTTTGGATGAGAATGGCCTCCAGAGGCTCCTATGTTTATAGTTGGTCCTTGGTGGGTGGAACAGTTTGGGAAGGATTAGGAGGTGTGGCCATTTTGGAGGAGGTGTGTCACTGGGACAGACTTTGAGGCTTCAAAAGACTCACACCTTTCCTCCTGTGCTGTCTGCTTCCTGCTTTTCCAGCTTGTGGTTCATGTGAGCTCTCTGATGCTGCTCCAGAAACTTGCTTCCTAAGCCAGCTGCTGTCATTGTGGACTCTAACCCTCCAATACTGTAATCCCCAAATAACCTCCATGTTGCCTCAGTCATGGTATCTTATCACAACAGCAGAAAAGTATCCAGTACTGTGGGAAAGTCCAATACTCCCCCTACCAGGTTATAAGGCTTTTGCCCTCTGCAATGATAACTTTTTGTGACTTGAAAGTTTAAATTAGGTTGATTCTCAGGATAACAGATTGATGCACAACTCTCTTTTCAGAATTTATGGGATGAATAAGAACAATAAATATCACTAAGCATTAGTTTGGACACACAGTGTGCTGTGGACCTTATTAATACTTGACATACATTGTCAAGGTAATGTGTGATAATTGCATGGTAATATCATTATCCTCCTGTGAACTGCCTTAATTTATTCCTTCAGCTGATTGCACACCCTAGCTGCCTACTGCAATTAGAATGCAGTATAATGTCTAGGTCATGGTCAACTCTGCTTCCCTGTTGGCCACTCTCTGTCTTTATGACCCAATTTTCTGCTATGCTTATTCCACTGCTCATTTTGTCCCAAGAGTCCATTCTGTTCCGTCCATCTTTTGCCCATGCTACTCTTTATTCTTCTGAGAAAGCATCACTCTCATCTCTTTTGTGTGCTGCTATCAACTTACCTGTCTTGCCTCAGCTAAGTGACCTTCTGGGAATGACTTAATAGTGATCATATCTTCCTTTGCTTCATCATCACCTCTCCTTTATTGAAGATGTCACTAATCTTGATATGTTAACCTCTACAGATCCTCACTGCCCTCTCCCTTTGATCATTGTGCATATTGTATGAGAGCAGGATCCTTTGTCCCTCTGCTTCCTTGTTTCTAGAAAAGTGCTTGGCACATATAAAGTATTCAGATATTTGTTGAATAAATGAATAAGTATGTTTTAGAAAGGTGACAGAATGGATGCACAAGCTTACAGAATGTCTTCCTTGTTTTAGAGAAGGACACTGTCATATAGAAATGCAAAATGTCTTAGCTGAAGTGACAGAGCCAATAAAACGCAGGAGCATCCTTTGAAACCAAGCTATAAAATAAATTATGATATGATTGCTTTTAGCATTTGTTTTATTTTGTAAACCTTTCTACAAGGAAGAAAGACCTATTTTAGTTCTTACTGCATCTTTCCTTTTGACTCGCTTTGGGTCTCAGTCAGCACTGATATTCTGGGTCAGAATTCTTGCTGTACCTTTCTGTGGGGCTGCTGATTGAGGGGAGGATTCCTCAAAAGAAAGAACTCTAATATCTGATCCCCAAGGCTGTCTGAGAGCTGACAGAAATTCCTCTAGTTATACCAGAAATAGAAATGTTTCATTATTTTAGAATGATGTTGCTAATTGCACTAGATTACAAATCAAACATTGTAGTTATTAGAAGATTACTTAGGAGGCTGGGGGGATGACTCAGCCTCTAAGAGTATGTACATGTTCTTGCCGAGGATCCCTGAGCTCAGTTCTCAGCACCCATGTCTGGTCACTTACAGCCACTCGTAACTTCAACTCAAAGGCATTTCAAGCTCTTTTTTGGCCTCCATGGACACTGCACTCATGTGCACTAACCTACAGTCAGACAAAAACAAATAGATATAATTTTAAAGTAAATAAAATATTTAAAGAACGGTTGAAGAGACATTTGGGTTTCATGGGCTACAAAGATTTAGACTCCTGGGACCCTGAGAATCATTGTAATAGTTATTAGGAAATATGTTATTTATAAAATTTATTGTGTATGTTTCATAAATACATTGGGTTATTTTCTTAACATATGTTCTCTTTATCCTATTTCTGTATATCGCTTTTGTTCATGTTTGATTATATGCATCAAAGGAAAGGGTTTCTGGACGTCAAGCAGTTTTTAAGTGGTACATACTTTAAGATTTAGTCAAGTAAAAGGATAGACTGGACACAGAGAGAG
Source organism: Neodon shergylaensis (assembly GCA_025134845.1). Taxonomy (NCBI): domain Eukaryota; kingdom Metazoa; phylum Chordata; class Mammalia; order Rodentia; family Cricetidae; genus Neodon; species Neodon shergylaensis. Next base: position 7,784,011 of record JABTXL010021554.1, read on the forward strand.
AGAGAGAACAAGAGGGAGAGAAGAATGAGAGGAAGGGTGAGACATTTAAATTTTTTCAATGAGATGATATTTGAATAGTTTAATTAATTTTATGAGTCTTATATAAAAATTTCACACAGAGGCATCTCAGCAACACAGTCTTGGTTCAAGCTATTTTTCTCCAGAAGGACCAGAAAGAGAACAAGATGGAGATGCTCATGGAGATGCATAATTATATGAAAACATGCATAACTTATGTACATGTATAAGAAAATATATATGGGAAAACCTTTTCCTTTCCTAAATGTGGAGGCAGTGTTAATATGTAACAGCTGTTGTTTTTGACAAATACAGGTCTAGAAATGGCATTGGTGACACGATATTGAAATCTAACCTGTTGCTTCAAAAATCCCTTTGGAATTTTGAATGCATAAAATAAATGTCAGTTGTCAATTCCATTTCTGTTTCGTGAAAGATAGTATTGTGAGAGACGCTCTCTAAGTATGGCTTTGGGAGAAAGGCCTGGAACAATGAAAAGACACACAATAGCATACTCAGCTTTGCTGATAACATCTTATTATGTGTTCGTCTGTTTGCTTGCAAACAATTTTTTTCATATTCAATATCACATTTTATATACATCTTTTATTTTTGCAGGTTTGCTTAGTATTCTGACTGTATATCTCTAGTTCAAATTCAGTTCACCAGTAAACAAGTCAGGACAAGAGGAGAGACTGGAAAATTTTATGAAGGAGTGTTTATTAAAATAAAAGATTAGGATTAAAAATTATTTATTTTCATTCATCCTTTGTTATTTTTTCTCTGTACAGCGGATGAATGTGTGATAAGACATTTCAAGCACATGCCTATGTTTATATTTATGTTTGATCTAGTTTTCATTAAGATAATTAAAACATTATTGTTTTCCACTCCAGGCTTTTTTCCACATGTACCAGCCAATCCTATTTTGCTAAAAAAACAGGGATCTCCCTTTTCCTAATCCTGCATGCCCCTCTTCATTCTTTCCTGAATGATTTTCTTTTTAAATGGGATCTACCTGTATTTGAAATCAGAGTCTATACTTATATTTTCTATATTGGGTTGTAGAATTCATTTTTAGACATTACCTATGAACCAACAAACTGATAGAGATGGTGTCTTTGGGCTTCCAAGGCACTTGCTTCATTACTTAAATTTAAATTAATTCTGGCTCATTTTTGGGTTTAGGTGTTTATTTTATGGAATTATTTATGGTATCAGTGAGAGACAGTGTTACATGCATGACTAGACAATGATTTATAATTATAACATTTTCATTAACAGTAGGTAATATTGAGGATCTAGTTCATTTTTAAAAAGTGAACCTATATCCACATGACAGGATTATCTACAATGAATTTTTTGTCCCAAGGTTGTATTTGGAGGTTTTTTTTTTTCTTCTGGAAGATCATTACTCCTGCATCTGTCTCCACTTATCATCTTCAGTAACTCAGAAGCATTTTTCCCTAGCTTAGTTCCAGAGCAGAGTACTACAGTTCAAAAGAGGAGCATTAAGAGGCAGCCTGAAGGTAAGTGGGGCTTCTGAAAGCTCAAGGACCCCCCATTTAAAAAGGCTTCCTTTGCATTATCTTAGCCATCTGAAGAACGATATTGTTATGGAAACCCACTATAGATTCTGTCATTATTTACAGTGTCCTTTACCCTGCTGGATTTCCTTCTGAGCAGAAAGTCAACTGATTCATTTGAGTTCTGCACCAAGTTTTGAAGTTGAGATATTATCATTAACAGGAATGAAATGGGAAGAAATATTTGTGGTGCAAAATGTTGAAACACACATATAGCTATCCTTCCATAAATTAGTAATTTCATGTAATTATGATCTTGCATAACTTCTCTCTTTTGTCATACAAAATTAATGAAAGTGTGTTATTATATTAGTGAAAGCAGATCTTGTCTGCGGTAGAGTTTAGCTCGCATCTTTAGTTAGATTTAAATATCCAGTCAAACATGAGTCCAACTGCTGGTCACCATAGAAACTCAGAGCAAGGACCAGTTTTGTTTTCCTAACTTTTACTGTCAGTCCTTTTCCTTTTCCTCCTAGGTAGCAGTTTTTGTGAATGTATTTGTGTATTGATCCATGTAACCTCCATTACTCATAATGAATCATTGATAAAAGTCTTGAAACTGCATCTTTTGGTTTAGGACTCAATGATCTGCCAATCTCCTCAGTAAAAGTTAATGTCATTCTATATCAATCATTCTTTAGTGTTGCCACTATTCAGAATTTTGTTTTTAGCTTTCAGCTGATTTTGTTAAAAATAGATTACCTTAAATTTAATCATTATACAGTATTTTCTTAAAATCCAAATAAACTGGGGTGAATATAATCAAGTAATATTTTGATTAACCAAATTGGAAAACGTACGTTGAAAGCAGCAATCACTGAGTGATATATCTCTATAGATACAGATATATTTCCCCAAAAGCTTCATTAAAGATACATGAGGGTTCATTTTTCCTTTCCTACTTTGTCAGCATTTGGAATAGATGCTCATCTGCCTTCTGAAAACAGATTATATGTCCTGTGTTCTCTGCACAGAAAAGTTTCTTTTGCCTTTTATTTCGGGAAGCAAGGAATTGAAGTTGATATGCTAAAGATGACAAAGAACAAGGGCAGAATTTTAGACCATTCCATAAGCCAAGATAGAAAACTACACACAATGAACTGTTAGCAGCACATAGCGAGAGGCAAAAGACATTTATAAACAGAGATATCTCAGGTAAAGAAATAGCTGAGAAAATGCATTTTCTAAGAGACAACAGTCTTCAAGTCTGGCTAACACATGCAACTTGCTGAGTAATTCTCAGAATTCCTCGGCCCGCCTTGGAGCTCCTTCCTCTGCTTGCATCTATTCCTGGTTTTCTGTCTCTTTTTTGATTGTTTCTGTAGAGAGCTTAGCATGTCAAGAATCCCACACTTTAACTGTATCCCCTGTTTATGCAAGTGTTTCATGGGCTATATAAGGATAATCTTAGCTTATGGGATAATTCTAATATATTTGACACATCAAAAAATTTCATTAAGGCTTAAAAACTTCCAAGAGCCTATGAATATGTCAATGTATGTGTACGTGTGTATGAATATAAATAATATATGACTATCCTATTCCTAGAAAATTTCTTAGAGTTGTAAGCATTCATACATAATTTTTATTTTCTATTGAAAACATAATTGAATATTAAAAGACCTGCATAAACACTGTTTTGACTGATCCTAGCCAACAAGAGATTTCCATTATTATTATTATTATTATTATTTATTTTTCCTCCTATTGAAAATAAATGCTTTTCTCATACAATATGTCCTGATTATAATTGTCTTTTCCTTCACTCCTCTCAGCTCTTCCCCACTTCCCCTCCCTTCTAGTCTTCCTATCATTAGAAAAGAATGGACTTCTAAGAGATAGCAGCCAAACATGACAAAACAGTTATCATAATATGAAGCAAAACCTATCGTATTGAACTTGTGCACAGGATCCCATAAAAATACTAAGCTAAAAGCTAGTACACACACACACACACACACACACACACACACACACACACACACACA
>JABTXL010021554.1:7787612-7803068 GCA_025134845.1 Neodon shergylaensis
CACACACACACACACACACACACACACACACACACACACACACACACCACAGGACTTGGTGAAGACCACAGTAGACCCTGTGCTTGCTCTTTTAGTCTCCATATGGCTATGTGTGCCTTGCTCAGCTGATTCATAGGGCATTGTTTATACCCTTTGACTCTTGTAATCTTTCTGTCTCCTTTTCCATTGGGTTAAGAATTTAGTTAGATTTAAAAAAAAATATCTGGCAACAGAAATATCAATTTTCCGATGAAAATACTAGGAAAACAATGAGGATGTAAATGATTTTAGTAAAGAGAAGGCAGAATTTCTTGTGAGCACTAACAGGAAGGTCTTCTGAGTCACACATTTTTTCCCATATCTGTCTGCCCACCAGTGTCCAAAACCCTTCCAGCAGCATGGAAATGTTGCCTTCATTTGCAGTTTTCTATTACACAGAGACTTTGCGAATAAGCAGTTGAAGTCATAAAATTCTGTAATTCCATCTCTTTCTGAGCAGAAATTCACCCTTACCTTCTTGATGTAGGCGAAGGTGGCCAGTGCCACTGTGTGGTTCAGGAGAACACAGCCCTGAATTATGAGGTCTGGGTGTTTGCCTGGCTTCTCTGCCTATTCCACTTAATATCACAGACTACCATTGGGCCCATGCTAGAACGTTGAGGTGGCCTTCTAGAGACTTGATATTTGGTTGTAGAAAGAATTATCAGTTCAGAGACCTTTGGTAAAGATCTTCAGAAGCAAATTACACATGATCTCTGTTTTTATTTATCCTTGTGTAATAGATCACTGAATTGATATCATGATGTTTCACCTCATCTACTGATACAGGGAAGAATGTAGAATAAATTAAAAATTAATCTTTTTTTGGTTTTTGATCTGAGCTTCCTGGAGATCTAGCCTTCTCATTCGTCATTTATTTTCACTATCTGTACTAGACAGTGTCTGTGCTTTTACTATTTCATCAAAATGGTGATGCATGCCACTCTTCCTTCATTTTTCTCTTCCTTCTTTGTTTCCTAAGGTAGACTGGGACCATAAAGAGAGTTCATAGGCACATACTCTCCCAACATCCTTTAAGTTACTTTATGAAAAGGTAGTTTTAATGAGAAAGAACATTTAAAAAGTAATCAGGACCAATCCAGCTTCTAATATTTAAAAAAAAAACAAACAAACAAACAGACAAAAACAACAACAACCCTATGTCTTAGTTAGGATTTCCGGTACCATGAAGAAACAACATGATTAAAAAGCAAGTTATGGAGGAAAAGGTTTATTTGGCTTATACTTCCAAATTGCTATTCATTATTTAAGGACGTCAGGACAGGAACTCAAACAGGAAATGATCCTGAGGCAGGAGCTGATGCAGAGGCTATGGATGGGTGCTGCTTATTGGCCTGCTCAGCCTGATTTCTTATAGAACCATTGCAACCAGGTGAGTGATGGTACCACCCACAATGGTGATCACTAATTGAGAATATTCCCTATAGCTGGATCTCATGGAGGCATTTCCTCAACTAAGTCTCCTTCCTCTCTGATGACTCTAACATATGTCAATGTGACACACAAAACCAGCCAGTACATTATGATTTGAAAGCTAGGTAATTCCTTATGATGAATAGAAGATTTTGGAAATAGCCAAACATGAATAGAATTCTAATCAGAGCCACTCAGACACTAGAGGCTGGAGTCCAAGTTGGCCTCATGAATTCAAATGCCATCATAGGTATTGGGGACCTTGCCTTTTAAGAATAACATAACACAAAACAAAATGATAGATTCCAAATGATATTAATGACATTTAATAAACCTCTACAGAATGAGGGGATAAGCACATACATTAATTTTATGTTTATTTTTAGATTCAAAGCCTTAAGTAAGTCATTAACATACATAGAAATATTTGGAAAAGAGTTGCCAGTGATGGGAACAGGCAGTGTTTCACTTTGTTGTGAGAAATGCAACATAGTTCAATAATAAGAATATGCTTCACAAAATTAATGATATTAATTGAGTAAAGAGAAAGGAAGATACGTGGTTCCTTTGTAAATTTTTCTGTAACATGTCTGAGGTTCTGCTGTGCCAGGGGCTGTGCCTGGCATCTATGATACCGCTTTACACTCTCCCTCAGCAGCTCTGCATGTTTGGCAATGCCATCACCACTCGCTGATGTAGACCCAAGGAATTATGAACTGAGAGCTGTGGTTTCTTTCACCTTAGAGTGTCTACCTCCCAAACCTGTATTTCCTACCTTTTCCTTCTTGCCAAGAATATACTTACATTTTTTCTCCTTACAATATGGCATATTTATTCCAAATAATTACTGTGCATTATTTCCTGCCAAAGACTGTGTTTTCCACATCACATTTCAAAACAAGTGAAAACTACAGAAACTATCCTTGACGTTGGGTGTCTTAACAGTTTGCACATCTGTGATAGACTTACAAGCTTGACTGGTAGTAAGAAAATTTTTGTTTTATATTTCTGTTTTGGGATTCTGAATCTTGGTAGAGCCACTGTATTGTATAAGTATTTGTATTATAGAATTTAAATTTGAATCACGTAAACATTTAAGTGCGCCATGTCAAGCTCGATCAAGGAGGTCTGTATGAAATCATTGCTTTCTGTTTGTTGACAGTCCAGCACTTTCCATTGTAATGTGCATTTAATATGTATCTGTTGTTTTGATGTTACCCCTCACACTGTGCTCAGACAGCCCTGAGTTTAATATTTAGCTTCTATGTCACTTTCTTTTAATGTCAGCATCAGACTAGCCTGGTGCCAAGCTCCCAGAAAGAGAAGGGCTTCTGAATGGAGTAACCTGAGCACACACGCCACTTCTTTCAGTGCTCCTGTCATCTGCAAGTGTTATGCTTGTGGGACCTGACAAGGCATATAAAAATAAAAAGCCATGTCCTGCAGGTGTAGCAAGAAGACGAGCTTTGTATTGGATTTTTAAATTGTGTCAGTGCCGTAAGGGCAGATGTCTTCAGAGAAACAAGCAAAGCATTGGTTCTGAAGGAAATTACATTGCACAGCTCTCTACTTCCGAGGATGTAATGTGTAAGAGAAAACACTCACTTCTTCAGTGTTACTGAGGTTCAGCATGCTTTGCACTGAGTTAGTTAACTCGAAGCAGAAGCTCTCTCTATTTCTAATTATTTCTTTATCAGAGACTCTTCCACCCCAATCCAGTAAGTATCATGCCTCTAAAATATAATTTCTCAAATTAAGATGTACATCCTGGGGGCATCTGTCTGTGTTTGGAAGATTTTGACTCTTGTAACAGCGGGAAATGCTACTGTTTTCTGAATAAATATCTAGGCTGCTACTAAGTATCCTATGATGCCCATGATAGGCCCCACAACTAAAGCATCTGTAGTTGATAAATGATGTTTAGATGTATCTTTACTTTTATGTTTGGGAAGAGAAAGAAAAAGAGCCTTCAGATAAACTTTTCTTGATTCTCACAGGTCTGTTTTGTGCATATATGGTTTTACCATGCTAGCATGCTATGGATGTCAGAAAGCTCATGCACTTGATGAAAATGACAGATGCATTTGGACCAGATTCTAAAGTCTACAGCCATTTTTTATTGTCTTTCTCTTGGGTCAGTATGTTCAGCCTAAATCTCATTGGTCCAAAGATTAATATGTATTTTCCTTGTTGGAAGCAAAGAGTATAAAGTCATTAACTGAAAGCCACAAATCAGTGTTCAGTTGTTACATCAAAATCTCTAAGTTAGGTTATTCTGGTATCCCTGATGTTGAACTTTTATGAGCAAACCTTTGGAAGATAATCCCTAATCTTCCAACAAAAGAACCTGATTCCAGGAGACTACTAGAATACAGCTGTGTTTTCAGAGACAGACTATAAATGTACACACAGGACTCACTTGCTTGTCCGCTGTACTGCGCTCATAGAGCTGAGTTCTTGAATACTCATGATAATGGCTAATATATTTTTAATCAATAATCTTACACCAGACACTATGATGATGATAAACACTTTTTAAGTGAGAAATTATGTATGCATTTCTTCTGAATTTCATCCAGACTTCTGCTCCCAGTGCAATGGAGCCAGGTTCTCCAAATGGGTTTTTGCCCATGATGTCACCTCATCATCTTAATCAGAGTGCCTGAGCTTCACTGAGGGAGATCACAAACAGTTGTGGGCACTCACTAGGGTTTGTGTGTTTTCCATCCTCAGGGATTTATTTAATACTCAACCGAGTTTACTTTTTCTTCCATTTTCCAAACGCACTATTTGATGCTTTCAGTAGTTCACTAAAGTATTCCCTGGACTTTACACTTTATGCTTGTACTTTTATCCTGCTACTTCTTGCTGAGTTCCTTCTTCTGAATTCTTATCTACCACTGAGTCTCATGAAGTCACCCTGTCCCCACGAAGAACTTAATAAACTAAGTAAACTCTAGAGACCCTTTCAGAGTGTTCTCCCCAGAGATAGTATGAGAACCTGCATTAACTAACGTGATTTTATATAGTTTATAGTTTTGTTAGGTTGCCAAATTTTCAAAATAAGATTCTTTTTTACCTTACTTGTCTTAAATTCTTAAAAATGAAAAACTTTCATGCCTGTGGGAAAGCAATAACAGTGACAACCAAAGATTCTATATGAGGGCCATTGATCTAGTCACCATGGAAATGAGCACAGTCTGTAAGACCAAAGATATTTGTAGCTGCACCTAGCATTATATCCTAGTCATAAAGTTGAGTCCTATGGGGATGCGTGTAACAGTTGTGATATTAAAATATGTGTGTACTGGGAATAAACAAAGATGTTATGATGTGATGAATGTAGATGCTTCATTTCTCACTTGGGAAGAAAGGTTCTGAGGATTTGAGTGAAAGATATGAAGAACCATGTTCAGGGTTTTCAGTTTCTCTTCATGTTCACACAAATATGGGGGATATTAGAAGATGTTAGATATATGTGAGTGATTATTAATATCCATGTTTTCTTCCTCTGTTAGCTCAGCTTTCCTAGGACCAATGTCATTTCCAAAGTAGTGGGCATATATAACACCAATACCTTAAATTTTGCTTAATTCCTTCGATAAAGAAGCAGGTCCTTGGAAGAAAGTTTCATACTAGGGATGAGTGGTATTATAGATACAAGCCTGATCACCCTTACTAAACAGCAATGAATTTCTCAAAGTGAAATACCAGAGTGACTGATAATATGTTGAAAGAACATAAGACACTACTAAAGAAACTCCCCATTGCAAATCTGAAGTAGGTTCAGAGACAATAATAAAATGCATTACTCAGGTTTTATTCATCAATGTAGCAGAATATGTGAGAACATTAACATTAACTTAAAGGAGGAAATACTTATTTTGACTCTCACATCCAGGGGTATTGGAACTTGATGAGATGATACACAAGGTACTAAACAGTCAACATATCAGAGTCTGGGGACATCACAGATGCAAACCGCGATTAAAGGAAATATTACAGTACGATACAAATACAAAGTAAATGCTCAGGAGTCTGCAGAGGCATGAATGAATATGTGGATATCCTATAGAAGAGAGGGAGGAAGGAGAAATAGCTCCTGACTTTTCATGGTATGTGGCATGTTGAGCAAAAGCAGCTTTTTGGTGGCAACCCCAACAGTTGATATCTTAGTGAGGCCGTGATGAACCATGTCGGTAGCATGTATTTTTTTGCTAAATGTGAAAAAAAATTCTATCTTTCCCCTGTTCTGTGGCTCTCCTCAGTATGTTACCACATGATGATTGAACAAATCATCCAGCAACTGTCAGCTGATGGTAATTCTACCAAACAGTACACTAACGTCCCATTTAGCAAATTCGGAGGAAGACAGAGAAAGTGCTGAAATCCACAGACCCAGATATGCTAGGTAACAAGGAGGGCTCAAGGGGGGATGCCCAGATCTCAAAGAGAAGGGGAAATAGAAGAGATTTCATGTGGGAGCGGGGCGTAGGTGGGGATGGGAACATGGAATCAGGTGGGAGAGGGATGATGGGGGAAGGTATTGAAAGAAGACTGGAAAGGGGTGCTTTTCAAGGTGAGGTAGAAGCCTGATGCAAAAAATACTTCGAGGAATCTACAAAGATGACCCTAGCTAAGATTCCAAGCCATAGTAGATACATAGCTTGATGTCCAACTCCTGTGATCAGGCAAGACTTCTAATGGAGGGACTAGGACATCGACCCAGTTACATAACTTTTAACCTACAGTCTCTCCTTCCTGTGGGATGTTCTGGGTTAAGGGTGATGCAAAGGGCATGGAAGTGGTCAACCAATGACTGTTCCAGCCTCAGACCTATGCCAGGAGAGTAAGCCCACCCCTGAGACTGCCTGGAGTTCCAGGACCTAGAGGCTGGATGGCTCAAAGACCTAAAATAGAACCAAACACAACACGAAAAAAAAGTCAAAGCTGGGCGGTGGTGGCACACGCCTTTAATCCCAGCACTTGGGAGGCAGAGGCAGGCAGATCTCTGTGAGTTCGTCGAGACCAGCCTGGTCTACAAGAGCTAGTTCCAGGACAGGCTCCAAAACCACAGAGAAACCCTGACTTGAAAAAAAAAAGAAAAGAAAAGAAAAGAAAAAAAAGTCAATGTAATGCTGCCTGTATTCATAAATCAGTGCCTAGTCCAATAGTCATCTGAGAGGCTTCACCAGCAACTGAAGAACAGATGTGGAGACCCAAAGTCAAATATTATGTCGAGTTCAGGAAATTCTTGTGAAGAGAAGGAAGGATTGCAAAAGCCATAGTGATCAAGGACATCACAAGAAAACCCTCAGACTCAGCCTGGGCTCATTGGGGCTCACAGAGACTGAGCTGACAACTAGGGCCTGCTGGGTACTGACCTAGTCCTTCTGCATCTATGTGACAGTTGTTTAGGTTGATCTTCTTGTGAGACTCCTAGCAGTGGAAGAAGGAATTGTCTCTGACTGCTTTGGTGGCTTTTGTAGCCCTATTCCTCTTATTGAGTTGTTTTGCCCAGCCTTAATACAAGGGGAGATGCTTAGTCTTACTGCAATGCCATGTTCTGCTATGGGAGACCTGCAAAACTGACAGTTGCTATTTCAGTGAGGTATTGGTAAACCATGCTGATAGCATGTATTTTTTTTAATTGTGAAAAAAAAATTATCACATTTCTAGACAAAGACTGCTCATTCTTTTTCCAGCCATCCAGACCCAAATAATAAGACAGACACTATATTAATAGTAACACTCTTTGGCCAATAGCTTAGGCATATTTTCAGCTAACTCTTATATATTAAATTAACCCATTTCTATTAATATGTGTATTGCCTTGAGGTTGTGGCCTACTGGTAAGGTTCTGACTGGCAGCTGAAGTCTTCCTCGGCTACATGGCATTTCCCTAACTCTGCCTACTTTCTCTCTAGTCTCTGTTTGGATTTTCTGCCTGGATTTACTCTACTAAGCCACTGCGAAAACAGCTTCTTTGATAACCAATGGTAATAAAACATATTCATAGCATACAGAGGGAATCCCACATATCTCCCCTTTTTTGTCTAAATAAAAAGGAAGGTTTTAACTTTAACATAGTAAAATCACATAAAACAAAATAGGTATCAAGCAAGAGTTACAGTTACAATATTTATATCTACTTTATTTTTTATCATAGTTGAGGAAAACTATAGTTATACCTATCTATTCTTTAACTGTATCAAAGACCCCAGAAGGATATAATATTGCCTAAGTTAACAGGAAGTTGTAAACACTTCCTGTTAACTTAGGCAATATTACAGAATTGACAGAGACATCTCACTGCCTGGACAGTCACCCAAAGTTCTTAAGATTGGGGCATCCATTTTCTTCTATAGCTGAGGTTAAAAATGCTTATATAACTGTATAAAGTCTCTCACATATAAAGACTAAAACATTTAAAGCAATGATAATCTGTTGAAAGCAAAATAAATAATGAATAAAACAGAAGTCAGAAAGTGATATTTTGGTGAGGAAGGAAGAGATCATGTATAAGCCCTGGGCTCAGTCAGCATCATTTCTGAGATGGATCGTGACTTAGGAAATAATTCATTCCCTTTCTGTAGGTCAGAATCATTTTGATGTATTATTTCATATGAAACAACATTGTGAGTTATTGATTTCTCAAGAATTTCTAACAGGTCGGTTTGTTCATTTACAGTTACAGAGTTCAGCTGCAACTGTACTTTCTCCTGGTCACATGCTGAGCATCACAGTGTTGTTTACAAAGCCTTTGATTCTTTTCCTTGGGTGAATTTTAAGTATTTTATATGCATTAACTTTTTTTTTCAATTTTAAGTATAATTCCTTTTAAATAGACACTGTTATATCCACGGAGTAGGGGTAGTGACAGAAACAGGGAAAATAAAAAGCTAATGTAAAGCTAAAATTGTCACTTTTATTATATTCTTATAAAAATTATCTTGTAATTTTAAGTATTTCTCAAGTCTATTGTTAAGCTTTCAGGATGTTGCTCTATCATCCTCCATCAATTTTCTCTCCTAATTCATGAACCACACAGACATATTTTATTTTATTTTAAATCATGCTGAGTCCTCTTCGTGTTGCCAGAATGTTCTTGGATGGAGAATGATCCACTGAATTTGGTACAGCGTCTCTACATTGGCTTCATCCCTGTAGAAAATGGACTCTCTCTCCATCAGCAGCAATTTTAAATGTGCCCAGAATATATTATTATTTTTTTTAATGCCACTGAAATATTCCTCTAGTTTTTGGGGCAACTTCCTGAAACAGCCACCAGAGTCAGTAAGAGAAAACACATGACAAGTCGACTAACATAATCTCTAATTTCCAGGAAGTAAATATGTTTTTAGGAGCAATAGGCAGAATTAAAAACACACTTAGTTGTCGGTATAAATTTCCCAAGCAGATAGGAGGATTCCTATTCCAAGTTTGCTAGATGGGTGGGCTTATGAAACTAGCCTGTGGCATTAACAGAAGTGAGGCTCCTGGGATATTTGATGTGACTGGGTGTTAAGAACTAGCAATAGTGGAGAGGCTGCCTGAACTGGTCTCCTGTAATCAGATTGGTGTCTCCTTTAATTGTCATCATAGAACCTACATTCAGTAACTGATGAAAGCAAATGCAGTGACCCACAGCTAATTACTGGCTGAGTTTTTGGAGTCCAGTTGAAGAGAGGGAGGAATGGCAACATGAGCAAGGAGGATCAAGATCATGATGACAAAACCCAAAAACAGTTGACCCAAGCTAGTGGGAGTTCATGGACTGTGGACTGACAGCTGGTTAGCCTGCATGGGATCAAACTTGGCCCCCTGAATGTGGGTGACAGTTCTGTGACTTGATCTGCTTGTGGGCCCCTGACAGTGAGGCCAAGATTTATCCCTGGTGCATGAATTGGGGTTTTGGAGCTCATTCCCTGTGGTGGGATGCCTTGCTCAGCCTTGATGCAGTGGGGAGGGACTTGGTCCTGCCTCAACCTGATATGCTAGGATTAGTTGTCTTTCCATGGAAGGCCTTACCCTCTCTGAGGGGTGGATGGGAGTGGTGGGGAAGATGAGGGGAGCAGGAGGAGGGGAGAGAGGAGGAGCTGTGGTTGGTGTGTGAAATGAATAAGAAAATTAAAATTAAAAATTCCCCAAAATATATCCAGAGAACAATAAAAGAATAAAAGAACTGAGCAATTCAAGAATGATGGGAAGCAATGAATGCATACATAAACAAACACAGAGCAGATGTGTGTAGGGTTGGAAGTTGGAGACAGTAGCATTTCCTGAGTACCTTACAACCCAGCATGTCAATTGTGGTCACCTTCAACTGGAAGCCTAACATAAGTCTTGTAGCGCTAGAACAGTGTTTTCTTATCTCAACATGTGTGGACTTGGAGGGGGTGGACATGATTCTCTTTCATTGTCCACATGCTTGAACTTTTCATAAAAATAGCATATTAAAGCCGGGCAGTGGTGGCGCACACCTTTAATCCCAGCACTCGGGAGGCAGAGGCAGGCGGATCTCTGTGAGTTCGAGACCAGCCTGGTCTATAAGAGCTAGTTCCAGGATAGGATCCAAAGCCACAGAGAAACCCTGTCTCAAAAAACAAACAAACAAACAAAAAAACAAAAAAATAGCCTATTAATAGAGATTTCTCCATTTATAATATAAGTTGTTCTAGGATTCAGTAGGTACGTACTTGAAATCTCTATTGATCCTTACCAGTTAATCACTAGTCACATCACTTAGCAAGTGATAGGTTCACATTGTAAAGATACTTGATACATCTGTGAGCCATCAGAGATGGTACTAAGTGGTGATTGTGTGACAGTGGCAGGAGTTTTGTGGGATGTTCAAGTGGTCCCATCTCCACATCTCACTGTTTAAACCAGAGTGTGTGATGCTCAGCAAGGGAATTCTGGGCCTTGATGACACTGATGCCCTTGTTCGTCAAGCGTGCTCAGAATACTCTGCATGCAGGGCCAGCTTACACGGAGACTGTATCCTCATTGTTGTCTTGGTACAGCCTGTATTTTTGAAGTACACAGTGAATACCAGGTAATTTACTGTCTTCCTTGCATGTACATCTTTACACCAAAAGAATGCTGAAATTTGCAGTAAATATACATGTTACCCAGGGAGGAGATATGACTCAGATGACATATGGAAAAGAAGGATCAAGACAGGGTCTTGGAGAATTTTTCTCTTCCAAGATACCAGGAGCAGCTGAGAGGAGCTGAGATGGTAAACGGGGGTGGGAACAGAGGGACAAATTCACTGTGACCTAGTTATAGTTTGTTGGAGGCTTCTAGTTCCCTGGTGGCCTGCTTTAATTCTGGACTTCTAAATATATCAGATAATATGTTTCCTGGTTGGAGGTCATTTTAGTTTTGTTATTTTTTTTTAAGTAACATTTAAACCTACTGCAAGAGCTGAGATCGTGGGGCAGACCAGTTATCTCAGCTACTCAGGAGGCAGGAGGATCACAAATTCAAGGCCTTTCTGAGCTGAGGACTGTCTGGTCAAAACAGCAAATCTTACAAAAACAAACAAACAAACAAACAACAAGATATATGGGATGAGGGTGGCAGTGGTGGGGTTGCCTGGCAATGTGATAAGGATCCTGGGTTGAATTTCTAATACAATAAAACAAACAGAGAAAACGCTCTTTTAAAGATATCTTGAGAGTCAACAATATAAAAACCGAGCACTAGGAGGGTTAAATCTATTTATTTGACTCTATGTATATATTTAAGAAATATATTATGTATTATAAAGTCCATGGGTGTGGTGCTCTGAATGAGAATGACCACCATAGGCTCAAGTACTTGATATTTGGTTTCTAATTGGTGACCTGTTTAACAAAGGTTAGGAGGTATGGCCTGGTTGGAGAAGGTGTGCCATTGAGTCTTTCTCTGCCTCCCATGTATGCATCAGAGAGATGTTAGCTCTCAGTTATTTCTCCAGAGCCATACCTGCCTTCTTACCCCCATGATGGTCAAAGACTAACTCCCTGAAATAAAAGTAAACACCCAAAACTCCCCTTGTCTTGGTGTCTGTCTGTTCACAGCAATTGAAGACTGTTAGGTTTCCGCTGTTCTTGAGATTCTGATTTCTGTAAAATTCAGGACTCTGTCTCTCTGTCTGTCTCTCTGTCTCTCTCTCCCTGTGTGTTATGCAATGTGTCCGTGTCAGATGTATATTATTTAATGGCATAAGACTAATATCATATTCATTTTTGGATTTACATTCTTTTGTATGTATTTGGCAATTGTGTGTATATAGAGTCTTAGCATCTAGCTGTATGTAGTAAGGACCCGAGTAGAATATCAAAAACATTGTAAGTGAATTATGGACAAAGATGTTAGCCAAAGGGCTATTCAACTTCCCCAGGTCTGTTTTTATCCTTACAATGCTGTGAGTGAGCTGCTTTTCTTAATTATCCCTATTGTTTTCTCTTGATATCTAAGGAAGAATAGTCTTGAGAGGACAACCCTTACCAACAGGCAAATTTTATGAAGGTATACAGCTCATGTATGTTACTATATCTAAGAAATTCTAATCTTCTAGGAACATAATCTTATTTGCTATTTTTAGAATTTATAATGGTTAAATTTTCATACACACATGATTTTTTATACTTATGACTTGTTAGGTTTAATTGGATATGCTTCACATATGGCAGATAAAAATAAAGAGTATCAAGATTCTCACGAGAACGTGTACACAGGACATGCATGCATTTTTATCAATGTGAATTGAATCCTGAATGTAAACGAACTTGAACACGCAAAGCCTGTGGAAGAATGTGAGCATGCAAATCGAAGACCCTCAAGGGGTAGAAGAGAATGTTGTTTAATTATCCAATAGGAAAGTTCGTAGAGGAACGATCATGCTTGCTACTTTTCTAGTAAGAGAATAGATACCTCCAGTCATCAATTTCTTTTGGAGATACATAAAAGCACATTTGTTTCCTGGTTTAGGGTTTATTGTTAGCATCTGATGGTTTTCGGAATTTGTGGGGGCAATGAGGGTGTGTGTGTGTGTGTGTGTGTGAATACAGATTCAAGTAGCAGTGTTCACAATAGGCAATCTATGGGAATCTAACCTTACTAGCTAACTAGATAAAGAAAATGTGGGATATATACAATTTAATATTTAATTAACAAAATAAGATGCTATAATATTGCACAACATGGTTCACTTAGATGGCATTTTGCTTAGTGAAAAAAACTAGACAAAGAAAAAATATTGTCCTGTCTTACTGGAGTAATATTTTGTAAAAAGGCAATGACATACGCAGAGAATCAGTGGATCCCTTGTATTTGGAGGGGGAGGCATTGGCTGAAGTAAGTTAAAATATATAAATCATCAAATGTATAACAAGTCTGAATATCTTGGGGACTATAGTTAAGAGTGTCCGTGTGGTGAATGGTTGTTAGATTTGTGGATTTTATCTGTTCTTTATTACCAAAAAAGGAGCTGTGGAGAAGCTAAATATGTTAATCTATTCCACTATAGTTGCTGTTTTGAAATCTAAATTTGTGTCATCAACTATGTAGAGGAATTAATCCTTTTGAGATAACCTCTGCACAGAATGTTCCTTAGAGGGCATTGTGTTTGGCTACATGACAGCATTGAGGAGCACAGATGCAAAGGAGTCTAACGGTAATGTTGCACTAGACAAAGGAGCTTGGTGGATTCACTTTGAGATTCATTTCTTTATTTTTTGTGCATCTTACATTTGTTGCAAAGCTTTTGAATGTAAAATTCTCAAGGGCTTTCGCTTTGGCCTTCAGGGAGGAGTGGGTATCACGATTTTGTATTTCATTGCTTTCATCCTTTCTATGCTTAAATCAACAGGGCCAGGAATCTTGTTAAACACGTAAACCATATTGGCCTTGATATTTGAGAATAAAATAAATCCTGACAATGCATAACCGAGTATGCCATGAGAAAACCAAATCTTCAGAATAAATAAGTTTTCAGTTGTTTATGAATTTCAGGTGCACATATGTGGTATCTCTGTTTTTAACTAATGTTTTTCATTTATAGAATCTAACACTTTTCAATTGGTTTTCTTATTGTAGACATGATTTGATTTTATAGCTTATAGAACGTGATGTAGAATAAGATAACATTATCTTCTGAGCATTTTCCCACTATTTTTGGTCATGAAACAGTCCTTTTTATAATTTTATATGTGAGTATCCTGATTAGATTTATATATTTCTCAACTCTTCTCCCTACAACTCTTCCCATGTCCCCTTCACAACACATTTCCCTTTCAAATTCGTGTCTTTAAACAAACACACACCTTACAGAGCCTAGCTTGTGTTCCATATATATGCACACACACATGCACACACACACACACACACACAAAGAAAGAGAGAGAGAAAGAGAGAGAGATTTAATGCTGACTGCCTCCAACTCTGTATTATCATTCCTACCTAATTATAAATAAGATTTCCCCACCCCTATGCCCCCATTTCTTCTTGAAGGCACTTGTGTCCAACCATTACCCCTTCTAGAACTTCCGCCAAACTCTCCTTGGTCTATGTCTACTTTTCTGGCTTGACTAATTTCCTATGTAATCAGTAGTACAGATTATGAGCTAGGTTCCAAAGATCATAGAGAACATATCCTGTCTGTCATTTTGGATCTGGGTTACCTCAGTCAGTAGATTATTTTCCAGTTACATTCATTTATCTGCAAATTCCATCATTTCCAATTTATTTACAGCTAAATATAATTTTATATGTATATGCACATTTTATTTTTGAAAACGACTCCATGATATGAAATAGAGCAGTGCAGATGGATAGTTAAGCCTACAAAATTAGAGCACACAAGATTAAAGTCTATTGCTTCTCTCATGCTTTAGGCTGTGGATGCACATGTGTGTCAGGCAATGGTGGTTCAAATCTAATTCACTTTTCTATTTCTGTAATAAAATACCATAACCAAGGAACTTACAAAAGAATGCATTTAATTTGGCTTATAGTTTTAAAAGTTTAGAGTCCATTATGGTGAAGCTAAGGGACAGCTGAGAGCTGACATTTTAATTCACAATCATGAGACAGAGAGAGCACACTGGGAACTCCACAAGCCTTGATAAACCTTAAAGCCTGGTGACATACCTACTCCAAGGCCACACCTCCTCATCCTTCCCAAAGGTTTCCATCAACGGAGGCCTAAGTATTCAAATACACGAGCCATTCTATTTAAGCCAGCACAGTGGTGTTTGTGTGTGTGTGCACTTAACACAGGTACATGAACATGAGTGCCATAGGAAAATTGGAACTAAAGAGTTAGGATACAATCATTTTTATTCTTAATCTTAAAAAATTACTCATAAACATAAAATTGCAAATTAAAGCAAACTAGCAGGCTGATAATCAAATTCAATTCTTTATCAAAAGTATTAAAAACAGCATTCTGCCAATTATCTGACTCAGTTTTGTCCTCGCATACTCTCCAGATGCATCTTCATCGGCACATGTGTGTTTGACATATAAGAAAACAAAAGAAATTGGAGACAGGAAAACAATTATGGGAAACAAAAGGAAATAACCTCAAATATTAATTCATTTGTAAATGTTTGCAAAAACATTCATTGTTATAAATACTCATTGTTTATTTGAATACTTATCAGGAATAAACAAATGAATCTACTTCCCAATTTTACTGAAGGTAATTAGCCACTTAAATCAATAAATCGAAATAAACCACAGTGTTTTGTCTGAAATAGGAGTCCACATAATATTAGTGTTTCAGATTTTTAAGCACAAAGATTTCTATTGATAAAATCATTTGAGAATGCCTTCCATTTAGAGTCAATATATGGGTTAAACAATGTATGTTAGTCTGAGTTTTGTTTTCAGTGAGCACCCAGGAGAAAAACTGCAATCAGCTAGTTGTTTTTTGTAAATATATATATATATATATATATATATATATATATATATATATATATATAT
>JABTXL010021554.1:7803078-7814955 GCA_025134845.1 Neodon shergylaensis
TATATATATATATATATATATATATATATATATATATATATATATATTTGTGTTCCTGTCTTATGATGTCAGCTGAAAAGTGCAATTTAAGATGTATCCAGTGGATTTTGCTGAAGCCATATTTTAAAAGGTTCCTAAATTTGGGCATAATTTCATGAAATAAAATGTAGATTTTAATTAAGGTGCTTGTTTGGATTGGTTCCATCACACCTGGACTGTGCTTGTTTAAACAATGCCTTAGACAACAATAATGGGTGACTATTTGTGATATGTACACCACCCTGTTATTTCCAAGTAGGCATGCTACAACTCCAGCTCATAGTCTCATTGACTCTCTCAGTGAGTCCTTTTATTCCATACTCATTCTGAATCCCTGCCCTAGCTCCCATGGCTGGTGTAATAGTCATCAGGCCATCTTAATACCATTCCGTCTGAAGTTCACCTCACTTCCTGGCTGCTAAGATATCAGTTTATTCATCTGATAATTCTTCTTAATACTCTTCACTAACTGTTGTCCCAGAGACTCTTACTTAAAAATTAGCCACCATTTCCAAATCTCTTGCTATAGACCATCCTGAGTTTTTGCCCTGTATCTCAAATATTCACTTACACATGTTATTTCTCCAAACTTTCTTTATTTAGACTTCTCTCCTGATCTCTAGATACAAACATTCCTAGATTAAATCATAAATCAGCATCATAAGCAATTTAAGAGTCATTAAGTATAGTCATTATTTCTATTCCATATGACCTGATAGTACTTTTACATTTCCATCTCAGCTAATACCGTGCATCACAGTTTATCCATAAATTATAAGTAGATACTGAAATATAGTACCAGATATTCCTCTGCCATTCCCTTGATTCTGTAAATAGGACGTGTAGGTTATATTTGGCATATGGGAATAGGAAACTTAGTAAGAAATAGAACCTCTCCTCAGTGCAGTTCTTTTACATTTAATTCTATACCTGTGCACCTCTGCCGTCTTCCTTATATGCATCGATTGCTATGCTCTTTCATGTTATTATTATAGCCCGATATTCCTTTACTTAAATCTGGATTTATCTATAAAAGTAATTCTTCCCAGTTCAAGAGATGTCTCTGTAGTTACTTGAACCAAATAAACCCAATGGTGAAACAGGAACTTTGTTTATTCATGCATCCCAGTGGATCCAATGCTAGGGGGTAAGAATAGACTCAGGTGTTTTTGTTGTTTACCCTAAGAGCATTGAACATTGTAAGTGATTTGGATGTAATTCTGGCAAGCTGCTGTAGCTTGCTGACAAGTTATCATATCATATTTTCATGGCCACTGACAGAAGACCAACAGCTCCTCAGCACAAGAGCCATGGCTGAAGTTTCCACATTTGCTGACACCCTGGATCCCCATTCCCATTTGGTGGATGAGAGTCAGCCAGGTCATGACTACAGAGACAGTAGCTTTTATCGCAGGCAGGGCACCCAATGTTAGGAAAATAGGACCTTTTAATCTGGGAAGTAAAATGGCTGAAATTTTCCCCCCAAATAAATATGAGCTTTATTAATAAGTGCATATTCCCTAGAAGGAAATACTACCACTATTTTCTGAGTTTATGGCTACAGAATATCTATGAAACACTAGCATCAAATAAAGCCTTCAGTGCTGGGCTCACAAGACCTGAAGGAAAATGAAAGAATCATCTTAAAATAAATGTCTTGAAGCATCTTAATGGTGTCTGTACTCACCCCTGTCCTCCTCTCCTACATCCTATCACTGAAGCTGAGTTTTCTAGGAAGTGAATGACCACCGTCCTAATTTAGCAATGGTATACTATGATGCTTGATAAAATGAAAGAAGTTCCTTTTTACTTAGCTTCTCTGGGTTTATGAATTTTAGCATGATTATCTTTTACTTCACAGTAACATGTACTTATGAGTGGTTACATACCATATTGTTATTTGTCTTTCTGGGTCTGGGTTATCTCATTCAGGACGATTTTTTTTAGTTCCATCTATTTGCCTTGAAATTTTCAGGTGTCATTTTTTAACAACTGAGTAATACTCCATTGTACAAATTACTACATTTTCTTTACCCATTCATTAGGTGAGGAGCATCTAAGTTGTCTCAAAGTTCTGGCTATTATGAATAAAGCTGCTGTTAACATAGTTGATCAAGTATCTTTGTGTTAGAATGAAGCATCCTTTTGGTATATACCTAAGAGTAGAATCCCAGGGTCTTGGGGTAGATATATTTTCAATTTTCTGAGAAATTGTCATATTAATTTCCAAAGAGTTTATAAAAAAGGAAAGCCCAAGAGTGGGGACACTTGGATCTCCCTGGAAACAGGAAAGAGAAGAGATTTCATGTGTAGCCTGTGGGCAGGTGGTAATGGTAACTTTAAAGATCAGGTTGGAGTGGGTGAAGGGGTAGGGTATTGAAAGAGTTGGGGTCAGGTAGAACTCTCATGCAAAGGAAACCCAGTCCACATATCTAAAGGGCTCCAGTGATGTGGAATTTCCCCCTGTATGTTGTGATTACCATTGATAATTAAAGGATCTACTTTGGGACTATAAAAAAAATGAAAGAACTTCTCATGATTTGAGAGGGATTGGATAGACATGGGCAGAACTGGAACAAGGAAAAGAATGGGTGGAGATGATATTAGTACAGTAGTTATATATGAAATTCTCAAGAAATTAAAAGAAAACCTAGGGAACAGGAGATGATTCAGCAGTTAATGGTGCTTACTGTACTTGCAAGTTTACCTCCTAGCATCTACACTGAGTGCTTCAAGATGTCGTTATATTTTTCTGTTGTGTGGTAGTCCATTGTGTAAATGTACCACATTTTCCTTATCCATTCTTTGGTTGAGAGGCATTTCAGTTGTTTCCAGTTTCTGGCTATGACAAACAATGCTGCTATGAGCATAGTTAATGATGTGTCCTTGTGGTACAATTGAGCAGCCTTTGGATATATACCCAAAAGTGGTATTGCTGGGTGTTGAAGAAGGTTGTTTCCTAATTTTATGAGAAACTGCCATACAAATATCCAAAGGGGCTGTGCCAGCTTGTACTCCTACCAGCAATGCAGGAGTGGGAACTGCATCTTTTAAAAAGTAAATTTTTATTACATATGTACTTTAGTAATTTTTAAAATTTGACTCTGAAATCATTTAAATATGTTATTCTGATATGCACAAGAAATACATTTCTTAAATTTTAAAGATATGAATATCATTAATTGTTAATGTCTTACTTTAATGAAAATGTTTAAAAGGTATAATTTTTTTTTTTAATTTTCGAGACAGGGTTTCTCCGTAGCTTTTTGGTTCCTGTCCTGGAACTAGCTCTTGTAGACCAGGCTGGCCTCGAACTCACAGAGATCCGCCTGCCTCTGCTTCCCGAGTGCTGGGATTAAAGGCATGCGCCACCACCGCCCAGCCTAAAAGGTATAAATATTGATACAACTGAATGTTAGTTACTTTTAATTGAAATAATTTTTCCTATTACAACCTTAGGGAATTAATATATAAATTACTTAAACTATTCTAGTATTCCATATTTGTGGTATGGAATATCTCAACCCTCTAATCCATTTGTACAAAGTTAATAAGAAACGTGATTTTGAGACTCACTTACTTTATTTGAAACATGTTTTCCCAATGAACTGCCTTTATTTGTAAGCTAGTAGATTTCACTAAACAGGATACCGTAAACTATCCATGTGAGCTACAGAGTGTTATTCTCAGCATGTCTACAAATTCACAGCACTTTGAAACTGTCTCTCAGAGACACCTGTCACATGAGCCCCACTTTAATGATGTCTTCTTATTCTGTGCTTATGTGTATGTTTGTCATCTGTTTGTACAAGCATCGGAAGTCTTATCGGTGCCCTGAAATCTGTGTTTACAAATTCATGGGATTCATCTGCTCTACACAGTACAGGGCTTTAATGTTTATTAGTCTGGAAGTCTTGCCTCACAAAAGCACAGTTTTAGTGCTTGGTGTGATCAATATTTGAGTTGGCAATGCATGTGTTATGAGAAGGGTAAACTCCTCTAGGACCCATTATCGCTGGAAGCCGTGTTCTCAGAGGATTCTCAAGGAATGTTTTCCGTAAATGTTGGGTGATGTACTGCATGGTGCCAGTTAGAATTCATGTTGATTAAATTGTAACCACAGCTTTTTCTCAGGAAAATGCAGCTTGACAGAAACACTGTTTGGTCTGTGTTCTAAATTGAGTTTGCAACTTTTAACATGATATCTTGGTACATAATGTTATCATGATTGCCTCAGGTTGTGATGGAATTTTAAGGAGAGTGTGAAACTGTTAAATTTAGTTATGCATCTTGAGGGACTTGAAATTACTGTATATGATCAGTTCATTTATTATAACCTCATGTGACGCTTTTGAAAGGAAGGTTTCAGGTCTTCCATATTTATTCTAAAGGTTTTTTTTTATTTCATGAGATTAAAGTATAAATAGTTGCCTTAATTATTTAACGATGTCTTTGTAGTGTAATAGTAGTGAAGTAAGTAGACACAGTGATGTTCCGGAACCACAGACCTGCAGAAGTGTGTCTGCGGGGAGGGGGTCGGGGCAGGTTTCCCCTGAGCGATTCACCTTGTGGGAGTTCTTATTATCTTTGGTAGTTTTGTTTTATTCTGCAACATGAACTCTTGTACGACCAAGCTATGCCTTTGTGCAGAAGTGCATCTACTGCTTCAGTAGACTGTTCTGGTCACATGAAATCCCCAAGTTAAGGCCTTTGGGCTTGCAATACACAGTGTCTAAAAACACATCCTGAAGAACGCCAAGGAAAAGCACAATCCAAGCCTTACAGAGTGGGCTGGTATACACCTTCCCAGATGTGGGCAACATCATGAGTGTGCACACCCCAGGCCAATCTAATTCCAAGGCATCACTTTGTGTAGGGACATTGGTGGTACAGAATGTTTGCACATGTGTGGCTTGACCTCCTACAGTACTGCACAAAGATAGGTGAGCCCAGATCTCATTCTTTTTTAGCATCTAACTCCAAGGGTTTCTAAAAATCTAAATCCTATTAGATTGTTACTTGCTTGGAGATATAGCAATTGAAAAGCTATTAATACCTGTACCAATATCAATATGGATTATCTATTCCTCATGATAGGAAAATTGAATTCATTTAATAGTTTGTTAATGTGACATGTACCTATGTATCCTTATGGCAGAAGAGATTTTCAATGCTTTACTACCCCAGACTGTGGGTGTGAAGTGATAGATATGCAGTGGTCACAAAGCCTGTTGTGTCTATGGCTAATATGGGAATTTGGGCTATTTCATAGACGTAAGGAGCCTGGGGTTTATTGATGACATTTGCTCACCTATAAAGAAGAGACCGCATTTTAAATATTATAGCAAATACTTATTTGGTCTATTTCTCAGTGTTTTATACACAGGAAACAACACCCCACTAAGCAGTATTTTCAGTTGATCTTTTAAATTACATTTTAAGATCTATTTTCCTTTTTCCCCTCTTTTTAAAATTTTGAATAAAACGTTATTTATATCACTTCTTCCCTTTTCTTCCTCCAGCCCCTCACATTTCCCCTCCTTCTAACGTCTCCATGTCCCTTTTCTCTCCATCTAAAATTCATAATTGTTATATTATATAATTACAACACTACAATTAGTGTTGTTTGTGGATCTGTATGCCTGCTTTGTATTAGGTGGCTACATATAATGCTTATACTTGAGAGAGACTAATTCTTCCTCTTCCAGCAATTGTTAGTTACCTGTAGCTCTTTGTCTAAAGATGGGATTTTCTAAAGATGATATTTTCTCATTACATGTTAACATGCCTATTGGTATTGCCACTTGGGTCTTGTCTAGGCAACCATATTGTTAAGGTGTTATAGGTAAAGATACCCTATCATTTCTAGGATACTATCTCTGTAAAAGGATGTTTCTCTGACCCACCCTTCCCACAACCACTTCTAAATAATCATTCAGATGCTTAATATTAATTGCAGAATGTTCGGCTTATTACTAACTAGCTCTTACATTTAGTTTAAGCCAGTTTTATGAACCTACACATCACCATGTGGCCCATAACTTACTGATTCTCTGGCCTTTTGTCCCTTGGGTGGCTGAATCACATCTCTCTTGACCACCCCTTCCTCATCCGAGTGCTCAGTTTGATTTTTCTGCCTAACCTTGTCCTACCTGGCCATTGGTCAAACAGCTTTTATTATTATTTTTTTGTTTCTTTTTTTTATTGAAAGAAAAAAAATTTCCGCCTCCTCCCAGCCTCCCATTTCCCTCCCCCTCCCCTCACCCCTCTCTCCCTCTCCCCACTCCTCTACCCCCTCCCTCTCCAGTCTGAAGAGCTGTCAGGGTTCCCTGCCCTGTGGAAAGTCCAAAGTCCTCCCCCCTCCATCCTGGTCTAGGAAGGTGAACATCCAAACTGGCTAGGCTCCCACAAAGCCAGTACATGCAGTAGGATCAAAACCCAGTGCCATTGTCCTTGGCTTCTCAGCAGCCCTTATTGTCCGCCACATTCAGAGAGTCCGGTTTTATCCCATGCTTTTTCAGTCACAGTCCAGCTGGCCCTGGTGAGCTCCTAATAGATCAGTCCCACTGTCTCCGTGGGTGGGTGCACCCCTTGTGGTCCTGATTTCTTTGCTCATGTTCTCCCTCCTTCTGCTCCTCATTGGGACATTGGGAGCTCAGTCCAGCGCTCTGGGACGAAAGCTATACTTGTATGTAGGCATAAGAATACATTCTATAATGCAATTAAGAATTATGCAGGTCTGTAAAAATGATGGTCGTAAATTTTTCTTTAAGATACATGACCTCACTAGCTCGGGATGCCTGGCTAGGTTTTTTGTCCCAGGCACGACTCTCTTCCTGTTGATCAGGCCTTAAGTACATCCATTTCCTTTCAGGGTTTGCTGTCCTATACTTAATTGTGCTTTAAGATGCTTTGGAGGTGGAGGCAGGAAGATCACTTGAGACCATGAGATCAAGACTAACAGAAAGCAGTTTCTAATCTGTAGTCTTTGTTACCGTTTCTCCAGCTAGTCAGGTGAAATTGTGACTTGTCTCAGTCCAACTTAATCCAAAATGCAGGCCAGCCCTCTGTTCTGCACTGATATTTCCTACTGCAGGTGGAAATCTACTGAGTGTTCTTAGCTGAACTCGCCACAGTGGATTTATTATTACACATGTCATTCATTTTTATTCATTCACTGAAGATTTACTGAGTGCTGCATTCCCAAGGGCTTTTGATCCATTCTTTAGCTTAGAAAAGATTTGACAAGCAATGTTACTATTTCCAGTATTACTTTCCATTCTTTCAGAATAAAGAAAGCATTAAGTTGTGCTGTATATTAAATATTCTTTTTCTAAGGGAAGGATTTTTTTCTTAATGACTATGAAAAGTTTTATTGAAACATTGTTTCCTATCTGAATTTGTGTCATTAAACATTAGTTCATTTGGGAGAAAAATCTAATATGCTTTTATGTTCTAAAAATTTTTGATGCAGCTTAAGAAATAATAAGAGAACTATTAATGAGAAATGCAAGAGTCAGAGTGTAAATGCGACAAAGTCCAAAAGACTCACATATTAGAAATGTTAGAAATGATGAGCAGATTCAGCAAGCTTGGAGGATTTGTGTCATATCTATGCGTAAGTAGCACAGAATCCCCTTGATCTCCTTATGTTGTCTTATTGCTATTGCTAGAACTTCAAGCACTATATTGAAGAGGTATGGAGAGAGTGGACAGCCTTGTCTTGTTCCTGATTTTAGTGGAATGGCTTTGAGTTTCTCTCCATTTAATTTAATGTTAGCTGTCGGCTTGCTGTATACTGTTTTTATTATATTTAGGTATGAACCTTGTATCCCTAATCTCTCCAAGACCTTTATCATAAAAGGGTGTTGAATTTTGTCAAATGCTTTTTCAGCATCTAATGAAATGATCATATGTTTTTTTTCTTTCAGTTTATTTATATGATGGATTACATTGATAGATTTTCGTATGTTGAACCAGCATGCCTCTCAGGGATGAAGCCTACTTGATCATAATGTATAATTGTTTGGATGTGTTCTTGGGTTCGGTTTGCCAGTATTTTATTGAGAATTTTTGCATCAATGTTCATGAGTGAGATTGGTCTGTAATTCTCTTTCTTGGTTAAGTCTTTGTGTGGTTTCAGTATCAGGGTGACTGTAGCTTTATAAAAGGAGTTTGGCAATGACTCTTCTGTTTCTATTTTGTGAAACCTATTAAGGAGTATAGGTATTAGCTCCTCTTGGAAGTTCTGGTAGAATTCTGCATTGAAACCCATCTGGTCCAGGGCTTTTTTTGGTAGAGAGGTTTTTGATGACAGCTTCTAATTCCTTGTGTCTTACAGGTCTATTTAAACTGTTCACCTTATATATGTGTGTGTGTGTGTGTGTGTTTAGTACATGTGTACATATGAATGCCAACATGGAATTATTAATTCAACATTTAACATGAATGCTTTAGCTTGACTTAAGTAAAAACAATATCGAATTATGATCTAAGCACACAGATGAAGTGAAGAGTGCATTATTATAAATATATGCACATGTTTCAGTCTGTCAGAATATAGGATTTCCAAAGGAAAAACATTTCAGCTGTGATCAGTTCTCTGTTAAACTGTAAGCTTATCTGACATCTTAGGTTTGGATTTTTGTTTGTTTCCTTGGTGCAAGTGCATAAACCACCATTTGGGCTTTATTCTGTACTATAAATAAGGGAGAAACAAAACATTTCTTTTGAAGCCAACATGATCTAATTCTTACTAATTTCAAAACTGTAAAACAACCTTGTATAAAATTTAAAAAAAAAATACATTGAAATTCTCATCTTGACTGTCTTGAATATTAGACATGATCTATATTCAGGAATTGTTGTTTCTTGTGACTGTCTATTTTGAGGAATGCTTACCAACACTTCTCTCCAAGTCTTGTTCCTTCTACAGAACTCTGGAATGGTCTTTATTCCTTGGATAAATTCTGAAGAGTGGAGCCTTCTGGGGCATAGTGTTCTGGGTGATGTTTGTTTTTAGATGGTTTGTCTCTGTGTGTCAGCTGTCTTTGGTGCTGATGTGCCCCCTCAGAGGAATCTGGCATATTTACAACTAAAAGAAACATGCTCAGGCCAATTGTCAGCTCATAACCGTATTAAGTTATTACTATATTAGTGAATCATGACAGTTCTTTAGACTTCACACAAATCCTTTATTGGGCTAAAAATTTAGGAATATTTTACAAGATTAGAGGTTTTTTTCATATCAATGATATCATTTTCAGCACAAAAATTTTAATTTTGAGCCGGGCGGTGGTGGCGCACGCCTTTAATCCCAGCACTCGGGAGGCAGAGGCAGGCGGATCTCTGTGAGTTCGAGGCCAGCCTGGTCTACAAAGGGAGTTCCAGGACAGGCTCCAAAGCTATAGAGAAACCCTGTCTCGAAAAACCAAAAAAAAAAAATTTAATTTTGATTTAGTATAACTATATGTCCTATATGTTTTTTTTTCATTTGGTATGTATCTTTTATGTCACACCAAATAAATATTACCTAATCTGTGGTCGAAGGAAGATGTTTTTCATTTGCTTGATTTCCCTGAGATCTTTATGTAATTTCACCTCTCACATTTGAGCCTTTGGCTTCATCTGGAGGGACTTGCTGTGACATGAGAGAGAACACCCATATCAACCAATACAAAAATAAAGAAATTGACATCAAAACATCTATTACCATTTGTTGCAACTGTTTTTCCATATCAGAAAGAATG
The DNA here is from genome assembly GCA_025134845.1 of Neodon shergylaensis. Taxonomy (NCBI): domain Eukaryota; kingdom Metazoa; phylum Chordata; class Mammalia; order Rodentia; family Cricetidae; genus Neodon; species Neodon shergylaensis. Next base: position 7,812,867 of record JABTXL010021554.1, read on the forward strand.
CCAGGGATATAGATAAAAGAGAATCTTGCACAGTTTGTGAGAACGTAACTTAACTCAGCCATCATGGTAAACAGACAGGAGATGCCTCAATAAATTGAAGTAGCATACCTACATGATGCAATAACCTGGGCAGATATCTGAAGCAAATGAAATTACTCTATGGGAGAAACTTCTGTATAAGGAGGAATGAATTAGACTGGAGTATTGGGTTAAACGGACACAAAAGAGTTAAGAGTTGAACCTTCAAACAGTGAGAGTCAAGTATGTTCTTGAGTAATGATGCAGACAGGGTATAAACATAGCACAACACATGCTATAATAGACAGGGTGTAAACTTGATATCTCTTTGATCCCAAGAAAACAGAACACAACTTGAATACATGCATTTTTTTAAGTTTGTCTTTTTTTTTTAAAGCTTGGTTTTGGGCGTTTCCTCTTTTAGTGGGGGAGAGCATGGAGTTAGGTGGGAAGGAAAGTAGAGAAGTTTTGGAGCACCTGGGAGGACTTGAGCGGAAGGGAAATAATGTGATCAAAATGAAAATATCTTAAAATTTAAATCATGATTTTATAAACTTTAGCTACTGCTTTCTTCCCATGTTTCTAACTAGCTCCCTCAGACCTCTGTATTTGAAATGTGCTGTAGTTGATCCTGACCTATAGAGGTTTGATGAAAAGATAGTACATAAAAATTGCCACCAATATCTTTCCCCTTGTCTTTTGAGAGAGAGAGAAAAGGTGTGGATTTGAGTGAGTGGTGAAGTGAGGAGGATCTGAAAGAAGCTTTGGGAGTGAAAGCCTTGATTAGACTATACTGTATGAAAAAAAATTATTTTCAATAAAATTAATAATAAGTGTTAAAATTTACATCTTTCTCATAAATGACAAGGAAGTAAAATTATGGTAAATTATTTTTATGTTGTTTTATTGATTGTACATTTCCATTTAAAATGAATACACGGGGCACTTATTCCTTTTTTCTGAATTTAGGCTCTGGGGTGCCAGTTGCCTGGCTGTGACACTGATCATGTGAATTTCACATGGAGGTTCTGAAGCACAGACAGAGTCTGGCTGTGCTTCCCACTGTCTTGACACAGGAGTGAGTTGTGAGTGCGAATATGTCGAGAGTAGCTCATTTATAGTAAATTGATGTAATTTGAAGATGAATCAAACAGCATTATCTCTGTAAATAGAAGTTGATTTTAGTAGTTTATAATAAAAATTCTACTGGATAACCAAATATTCATTTTTAAATAGCCAAAAATTGATTTTAGACATTTTTATAAAGTTAGATCTTTTAAACATTTATTTTTAATTTTACTATTAGCTTAAATTATAAAAACACTGAAACTGACAGTGTTCCTTCCTAAATATATACAATTTTTGTTACGTTTAAAAAAAACTTGCTTTCCCCCAGAATAATCCCACATTCTTTTGTCAAAATGTAGCTTTTTTGCTTTCATTTAAATAGGTTTTAAAAATTGTATTATATTATTTTGAAATGTGTTTGACTTTTAAGTTTGTCCTTATTTTTAAAGAAATGTTTGCCTAGAAATTCACATATACATAAGTTTGCTTCTTTTCTGTTTAAAAGTTAAAACTATGAGTACCTGGCAGAGAATGCATTCATACATCAACTGAGGAACAGTGCACAAAATGTTCTGAAAAAGTAAACCCCAAGAACATATTCAATATCATTTCATATCAAGATTTTTTTGAAGACTCCAGCTTCAGCTGACCCTTTGCTTCACCATCTAATTCCTGCCTGATTTTTCCAGCCTTAGTATCACTTCCCAACTAGATGACTGGAAATCTGTGAGCCTGGTGCAGGGTATGCCTGTAAGCCCAGCACCAGGGAGGCTGAATCAGGAAGATCATGAGTTCAAGACCGAACTGATTAACAATGACTGCAGGGCAAAGGCAAATTTAATATGGCTGTCCCCTCCTCCCCTCCTCTCTACTAAAGACTATCCACTGGCTTCCAAGTATATTCACACACACACACACACACACAAAGAGAGAGAGAGAGACAGAGAGAGAGAGAGACAGAGAGAGAGAGAGAGAGAGAGAGAGAGAGAGAGAGAGAGAGAGA
>JABTXL010021554.1:7814965-7858872 GCA_025134845.1 Neodon shergylaensis
AGAGAGAGAGAGAGAGAGAGAGAGAGAGAGAGAGAGAGAGAGAGATCAGAAATGATCTCCTGTCGTACAGGATCTTAAATTATCTGTCCGATATCGTCCCAACAAACTCCTTTCTTTGCTGTTCTTCAGCCAATCCAGGTTGCTCTTTGTTCAGCTGCTAGTCTTTCTTGTCTGTCCTCAAGATTTACTCTTCTTTAACATCAAGACCTGAGCTGATTTACTCTAATAGGTTTTCCGCCCAGACTGCATCCCTTGACTCTACTCTCATGAACACCTTTAGTAGTTTTGTCGTGCGTGTTTTCTTTCCCCACATACTTATGCATATGTTTATTTTCCTCATTACAGTACATACTGTATGAAACCAGGACCCTTTCTGTTTTCTGTTCTATCTCTGTTAAGTATAATAGAGACCCACATTTTTAATGAAAATCTTAAAATGAAAGAAAGAATAAGTTGTATGATTATATTTAGAATAGCTTCTCTGGAACATTCTTAAAGGGCAAAATAAGCATTTTTCTTAAAATTGGCTAATTACAATCTTTATAGCTAATATGACCCCTTTAAGATCGATTTTAAGGATGTTTATAATATAATAATATATAATTTATTTTTGCTGTAGTTTAGAACTGGATTGTTATTATTTTTAAGTATTTTCTTTTTTTAGAAATCATTCCAAGTAAAAGAAAAATAATATAAACTTAAAATATGCTTCGCACTAGTCTCTGTTCCCAGGACAGCTATGTGTGTAGGTGTTTTACGTGGTCAGAGGACATAGTTTTCTTGTATCTTATTAGAAGCTACCTACAGCAGCTAAGTAGATCATTTTGTTCACCTTAGCTACAGTTATGTTGCTTTACCACCTATTAGTTACCATTGGCAGAGGTCGTCATATAGCAATATTCACATAGCTGATTGCACGGTGCAGTTTCAACCTTTATCAAAATTATCCAAATTTTATCTGGAATAGAAGAAACACTCATCGTACTATGGTGGCTTTTGTTTCATTTCACTTAATTGTGTTTTGTGTTTTTTTTATTCTTTCAGAAATTGAGAAATTTCAGGGTTCAGATGGAAAAAAGGAAGACGAAGAAAAGAAATATCTCGATGTCATCAGCAACAAAAACATAAAGCTGTCTGAAAGAGTATTGATCCCTGTGAAACAATACCCAAAGGTACTGCATTCAGCATGCTGTTCGTTGTCAGTGTGTTTGCGCAAAATGATAAATGTCTTGGTCTTCATTTGCCTCTTTTTGATAAAAATTTAAGGGTTTGCTATATGAATATAACAAATACATGCTACCAAAAGAGCAGGAAAAACTGAAAGTAAAGTGATAAGCTTAGTCCATTTTTATTTTGGATATGGAAAGCATAATTGCATAATTTAATCATTATTTCAGCAGGGCAGTGACTTACCAATTTGTCCAGTTATGCACACAACATGATTAAGTGTGCTTCTGAATTACATACACACACAATTACACACACAAACTTATTATAAAAGATAATAGGAAATATACAATATTAGTTAATCACTAGAGAATTGTTATATTCAGGAAACAGTGTGTTACTGGTCTCTGGGTTTTTATGATCTTGTCTTCTATAGTCAATTTTGAAACTAATTATGGTATTGTTTCCATTATTAGATCTCTAAGTACTTTTGTACTCAGAAGTGATTGATTATAATATAATATAACATATAATATAGCTTTCTTTGACAAGGTTTTATGGGCAATGCTAATTAATTTCAGTGAATAAAAAGGGTTTTTATTTTGGCAAATAAATGAAAAATTAAAATAGCTTTAATAAATCAAGCTGATAATACTTTTTAATGTGTGAATCTAAAGTAAGGACCATATAAATAAGGATTACAGAAATGAATGTGTGAATGTTATAGTTTACCAATTGTCTTTTAGTGTGATAAACTGTAGGAGATATAATTAAGTCAAATACTTTGTTTACAGTCACATAAAATATGGAAAAGGCCATTATATCAAAAAACTATAAAATTTAGCTTTCAGATGATATTTTAAAGGAGCAAATAAGTATTGGTTTTAATTTGTTAAACCAGATTTAGTATATTGTTAGAAGTGCATGATCACCGGGAATATGTTTTTGTCATAAATGTCATTTGATTTTTGTGAATATCAAATGGGACCATCCTATGACTTGCGTGAAGGGTTTTAGTGCATAGTAATTGATTATGATAGCAATGTAGACTATGAAGAAGGAATTAGTAGTTTTATTAACCAGTTATATTTGCAAATAGAGAGTTCTTTCCTTAATCTAGTAGTAAATATGGCATGACTTCATATTGTCCCTTGGGATGACACTTGTCAGTCTGGTTTTCTGAAAGTATGACAGTGGAATGCTTCTCTTTTGTTTCTGGCCCAAGGTCACTGACAAAATGGAACGCATTCAGAGACAGAAATGTGTGCGTATTGTTAATGCTGAATATGAGTCCACAATTGAGCCATAATGACAACTATTGAAACAGAGATATTACTTGGCATCTCATTTTTATGTGCTGTACAATTTCCTAATTAATTTGGAAATCTGCAAAGAAAAAATTTGGAAATTCTTTTTTGCTTAGATATTTTGGAATTAGAATGCTTAAACTAGGGTTAATATTGGAATGCTACAGAATACATGACATTTGTGCTAAAGAGAAGAAAGCTGGACTATTGCGGGGTTTTTAAACAGTATTTTTGTTACTGAGAGTGATCTTTAGTATACATTTTGCTCCATTTTTTGAATAGTGACAGTTTTCATTTGTCTGAATATGCTTATGTGTTTGTGTTGCTTCTCGTGTAAAATGTGGAAGAATTTGAAAGATGATAGCACTAAGGTAGTACTATGTAAAGTAGTCTCATGACAACTCAGGTTTCTGAAAACCCTCAGTCTTTTAAATTACTGAATATCCTGTAGGTCCTTTTAATATTTTCAGTCAATATCTGTCCCATTTATTTACCACACAGATGAAACTCTAGATTCCTTTATCAAAAGAGAGAATACAATGAAAGAGGCTGTCTATTTCATCTTATTCTATTTAGTCACCTATCAGTGTTAGCCTATTTGGTTTTTATAACACAATAATAAAATCATATTTCCCAAACACACCCTGTTTTATCATGTTCTACAATCTTTTCAAAGCTCACTATATTTATTACAATGTATTGATTCCCTCTGAAGATTTATTGACACTTCTCACAGAATATCAGAAAAAAATGCATTTTGAGCACTGAACTTTAGCTCATGTACATTCATGGGCTTAGTTACCTTGATGTGTTTTAGTACTGTGACACACTGAGCAGTGACATGGCTATAAAATTTAGCCCTCGTTATTAAAATGTGTCTCATCCTTTGTGGTTGGGCTCTCCAGAATGACCTGCATTTTGCAAGACTCTCTGAGACTGTTCCCTTGCCTTGATGCCTGCTGTCTGTTTGCACCAGTAATTAAGGTATTGATGGCACCGTCCTTTCAAACAAAGGGCAATAAAGAACTGTGGGAATTCTTAGGGGAAATGACCTTATCATGACTTTTCTACATGACCTTTTTCAGATAGATTTTGTTTCAATTAGTCTCCAATTTCAGGCTAATTTGCTACCTTAGTTGAAAACCACAAGGAATTGTAAGAAGCTTAATATCTTAAATTATAGAAACTATATGAATGCTGTTGAATCATTTTAATAATGACTTGTCTAGAGATAGCAGTATTTTTATTGATATAATTTATAGAAAATAGGCACGTTAGCAGATATTTTAATGGACAGTTTTTATTATTTTGGTAACAAGATTTATATAAGTGTAGTTAGGAATCTTGAAAAGGAAGAATGAGATGCCATATTTGCTGCGTTCTCCACAAGGATAGATAACAGTGTCAGATGTTAATTTGGTTCACTGTAATAACTTTTTTGTTAAATAATTTATTTAACTTTATTTTATATGCATTTGTGTAAAGATGTCAGAACCTCTAAAATGGAGTTACAGACAGTTATGAACTGCCATGTGGGTACTGGGAATTGAATTTGGGTTTGGAGAGATGTCTCAGCAGTTAGGAGCATTAACTCCTCTTCCAAAGGTCCTGAGTTCAATTCCCGGCAACGACATAGTGGCTCACAACCATCTGTAATGAGATCTGGTACCCTCTTGAGAAACAGACCTGGTCAGTCATACTCATCAACTTAGATAATGAAGCCCAGTGTGAACAAGTTCAACAGAACCACCACACATTGGCTGCCCATGCATGCATCAACATTGCCAGGGCATAAATTTTAATCAAATTTCAATTTCCTCTGGAAGAGCTGCCAGTGCCCTTAAGTTCTGAGCCATCTCTCCAGCCCCCACAATAATAACTTCTTATTGTCTATATGATCTCAGTAACATCAGAGAACTAATTTAAAATGTGGACATATGAACAAGATTCTCTCCCTGTCTCTCTCTCTCTTTCTCCCTCCCCCCTCTCTCTTTGAGTGTGTGTGTGTGTGTGTGTGTGTGTGTGTGTGTACATGTTTATGGAGGTTCGGAAAACCAAGGTGTCATTCCTCGGGGGCCATCCACTATTTTTTAAATAAGCATTGTATATATCTTTGCATTTTCAAGGACAATCAGCAATTATTTCCTGGGGCTCTTTGCAGATCTGAATGGAGATGGTCTCTCCTCCAGGTGCAGCTTCCCTGTCCTCTCTCAGCTTGTCAGGTTTATGTTCATGAAGATGAAATGCTCAGCACCAATTTTCCATGAATGCTATCCTAATTTAACAAGTAGTGATTGTGTCCCATGGTTATAGACATATGGAAACAGACCACCACATTCAAAAGACAAACACGTTATGTAGGAGTTTGGGAGCACCTATATGTATTTTTAAATGGTGTTGTCATTTGGAAAATGACTGGAGAACTAGTTAACCCTGCAGGGAGAGCACCATGTAGCACTGACTCTTTTTCTTTTTTTAATGAAATACGGAACATATTTGACAAGCTTTTAAAATTTCAATTTAATTCATATCAGTTGCCTAGCCTGTCACTTTTGAATTTAAATATCAGTTGAGAAAATAATGTATGACCTAGATTCAAATTTTATATCAGGACACTTATTCCAATAGGCATGGGAACTGCATTATCTTCTTGGATTTATCCCATTTCCATCAAAATTTAGAGATGTGCAGGGGTACAATACCTACTACTCTTTTTTTTCCAATGACCTTTTCTCTTAGCCAGTGACCTTCATATGCCCTTTAAAGGCTGTGCTTTCTCATTTTGAAGTTTTACTTATTCTCCCCATCTCATATGGACAATAAATTATCTTTTGAGAAAATATTTATTTTTCCACTTTTATTAAAAATAGATTATTTCTCACAAAATATATTCTTCAGTTTTCCCTCCCTCTAACTCCTCACAGTCCTCCCCACCTCCTGTCACATCTGGATCTGCTCCCTTTCTGTCTCCTATTAGAAAAGAACAGGCTTCTAAGGCATGATAACGAAATAAAAGATAAAACAAAAATTATTATATTGGAGTTGGACAAGACTATTAAGCAGAAGAAAAAGAGCCCAAGAGAAGCTACAAGAATCAGAGACCCACTTCTTCATAAATTCCCATAAAAATACAAAACTGAAAGCCATAAAGTCTAACACAGAGAACCCGACACAAACTCATGCAAGCCCTGAGCCTGGTGCCTCAGTCTCTGTGAGTTCATATGAGCTTTGGTTGTCTTTCTTTAGAGAACCTTGTTTCCTCCCTTCCCCTCCGGATTTTATAGTCTTTCTGCCTTCTTTTCCCCAGAGTTCCTGAGCCCCGAGGAGAGAAATTTCTTGGAGAACTCCCATTTAGCTGAGTATTTGAGGGTTTCTACTCTTTCTAATGTCTAGCTGCAGTCTCAGTATTTGTCCCTATGTACTGCGGGAGGAAGCTTCTCTGACAATGACGGAGCAAGGCACTGCTCTATGCATATGGAAGAATGTCATTAGTTTGCATTTTTTTTACTTTTATTTATTCATTCAGTCAGTCAGTCAATAGTATTTGGTTTTACCCATGTTACTTAGATATTTGTTCTCTAGTTCTTGCCCACTCAAGCATTGTCAGGTATGGATTCCAATTTGCAGGGTGGATCTTAAGTCAAATCAGGTACTGGGTGGTGACTCCCACCTAACATGTCTTCCAGGCAAGACAATATTGTAGATCAAAGGGTTTGTGTCTGTCTTGGTTTTATGTTTATCTTTTGGTAGTGTGTCTAGTCCCTTCCTGTGCCAAAGATGCTAGAATATAGGAGTGAAGGCTCTACGTAGGCACCAGATTCACTTCTCCATGTTCAGTTAGTTGTGTAGGTGTTGTCTTCAGCAATAGGGGCTTGCTTGACAATGAATTCTTATTCTGAGTAAGTCTTTCAACATTCCTTTTTGTGGGCTTAACCATCCTTACAAATATGTCCTTTTATGTCCTGGAATTTTACCTGACTATCTTGTTTCCTAAATACCTTTGCTCCATTTAAGCCAGTTATTTCAAGGTATGGTGATACCTTCTTGCCCTTCACATCTCCTCCTTGCATACAAAAAGAATATGTGACGAAATTGTAAACTTGTTTATCTGCTGAAATGTGAATGGTAGACAGGTAGATATGAACACAGGGACCCATACAAGGTCTTTATGCTGTTTCTGCTACAACTCACATGTTATTTTCCTAGTAACAAGGCTAAAAATAGAATAGGATAAAACATTTAAAATAGTAAAATAGAAAACTCAGTGATATATGGAATATTTTTCTTAGAACAGGTGAATATGTAGAATTAAGTGGGTTTTTTTGTAGGTCTAGTATCGCACTTTTATGTATTGTTAAAATTATCTTACTAATGCTACCCTTCCACTTTGATAGATGACTAAACTGACTCTCAGAAGAGATGTCTTGCTAAGTCTGTCATTATGGGGTGGTATCATCTCAGATGTCCATGTGCTGTTAGGGGGGTAACTCTGTGATCCTGGAGGTTCCTCCCATGCCTGTGGTGGGTAACTTGAAATACCTCAAGTGTCCTAGTAACTTTTCTGCTGCTGTGATGAAATGGCATAACCGAGGCATCTTATAAAACAAAGAGTGTGTTTGGGGTTAGAGTGTTTCAAAGGATTAGAACCCATGACAGTATGTCGGGCAGAATGGCAGCAGGCGGGCAGGCAGGGAGACATGCAGGTAGACTTGCAGGCAGGCTGGCAGGCAGGCAGCGTGGCAGACAGAGTACTGAACCAGCAGTCCAGAGCTGACATTAAGACACAACCATGAAGCAGAAAGATAAGGGAATTGGTTAGAAATTACGTGGGCTTTGGGAACCTCAATGCCTGCTCCAAGTGGCTCATCTCCTCTACCAGATATACATCTTCATTCTTCCCAAACATTTTCACCAACCTGGAACTTACCAAACTCTCAAATATATGAAGCTTTGGTGCCTTTTCATTCAGAATCACAACATGGTTTGAGCGAGCATTTCTTTCTATGCTTGTTGTAGGTAACTGCTTAGGCCTGGGAGGTTCTTTCATTGTAATTTTAGCACATATCATCATATAATACCCAAAAATTTGAAGCCAAAAAGAATGAAAAACTTATCAAATCAATTAAAAAGTTGGGGATTAAATAAATATTTTGTCAAATAGAAAACAGTGAATTTTCTGTTTTTCATATGTAGATATAATGAAGTATAGAGACTGCTGCTCATGTTTTCTCATCCCCAAAATGTTCCTATTCTAGAAGATTCTGTTGCATTTGATATTTTTCTTCTATTCCAATAAGTATCTGTGATTTTTTTCTATTCCAATAACTATCTTACAGAAAATAAATTCTCAGTCTATATTACATGCATTTGTCTTCTTTTGGTTTCTGGAACAGCATAATTTTATTGTCATTTACATATGGTTATATTTCTCAGATGAGTCTGCTGAATTCTCTACTTGCATGTAACTTCTTATTGCTGGAAACTAAGAAACTGTCCATAATTCATACCTCTATCTGCTCTCACTCTTTCTGTTACTGCATGAATTGTGCTTTTTTATGTTCCACCAGCTGATGGTCGTCATATGACTTTTCTTTCGGGGTGTCTGTCAATTAGGTCTTATCACATGGTTATCCAGGTGCAGCAGGTAATAGTCATTTGACAATTATTTAATTGCCTCACTGAACACTTTGGTCGTCTTTAATCTTTCTACTCTGTGGCAACACAATTACATTAATTTGTTAGGCCACAAATTAAACGTCTCTTGATTCCTTCCTTTCTCCTTAAAATATTTCCTACCATCTAGGTGATTAGTCATTTCTTCAAAAGGAATCAAGTCTCAGAGGCGTGGGTAGGAATGTTGAGGAATCTGAGGAACCTCTTATCCTTTGGGAGGGAATTGCAGTGATGGAATCTTTCTGACAGAACTCCTGTGCAAGTATACTCTGCTGGGGGAATCATGGAAAGGCTTATGTAATAAATGATGATCAGTTTCAGTTTACTTCTGCATTGAGTTCCTCCCCATTGCCTTCGGAACAACCATACTAAGAAGGTAGGCATTTGATTTTGATCTTTTATACAAGTCAGGAGGGATAGGACAAATTCTCCCATACAAATGACAGACCTATTTTCAAACATGCAGACAAATAATGCAGGCAGTAATTTTGTGTTCGAAAGGTTTTCTGTCATTTTCGTTCTTTCCCTCATCAAACAAACTGACTTACAGGACATTTAAGGGGCTGGAAATTATTTTTATCACCTTTTCTATTTTTATTTATTGTTTCTGGAGGAAAATAGACAGTTAATGGTTAAGATAATGGCAAACATTTGTAAAACAAAAAATCAGAAATTAATCATGTAGGCCCAGGAAAATAAGCAAGGTTATGAAAGTGTTTGAGAAGTACTTTTATTTTACATCTTCTACTGATGTATGGCACAGAAGTAGCCTGCAATTATAAACAAACAACAAACGAACAAACAAAATCCACCATGGAGATACAGACATCAGGAAAGAGAATCGGGTTTCTAGAATTCTCACACTGTTACCATCAAAGACAAGTTTCAAACAAAAAAAAAAAGGAATCAAGGCATTTTATATGTATATATGCATGCATGTGAGTGTGCAAGTGTATGTCTGTGTGAAAGGAAGAACAGAAAGGAAGCCATTGCCTACTCAAAGAAAAATATGTGCTGGGCAGTGATGCCACATACCTTTAATCCCAGCACTTGGGAAGCAGAGGCAGGTGGATCTCTGTGAGTTCAAGGCCAGCCTGGTCTACCAAGTAAGTTCCAGGATAGCCAGGACTGTTATACAGAGAAACCCTGTCTTGAAATAACGAAGAAAAAAAGAAAAATATAAAGATCAGCAGTTAGTGTCCATGAAAATGTTCTGGTTGCTGGTCTAGCCAAAGGATTTAAAATAGCTGCCTTAAAGAACTAAAGCAAAGCATAGGAAATAAACACAATACGTGAATCATTGAAACTATCAGTAAAGACTCTAAACCAAGCTCTGTCTGGAATTCTACAGCAGAAAGATGTGAACACTTTGAAAATTACTAAGATGAATTCAAAGAAATATATAATCAGAAAACACAACTTTGTGCATACAAAGATGGGGCTATAGAAAGTGTTGAGTACTTAGGGCTTAAGGGAAAAAAATGGTAAGGTGAACCTAAGGAGTTTAGGACATGGAATAAAGCAGACAAAGAAACATTTTTAACTACAGAGACCAGGGGACAATAGAGAGGACATTTGCTATGATAATAATGGAAAATTCTAAAATTTGACAAAAGACAAAAAAAGAAATGTTGAAGAAGAAACCAGAAGATGAACTCAATGAGACCCACTTCCAGACACTTTTATAAAACATTTTAGCAGGACAAAGAAATAAGCAGTCAGGGAGAAGCAACTTGTCACAAAGAAGGGTATCTAGTCATCCTGCTTGCAGCCTTCTCAGCTGCCACTGTAAATACTAGGATACTGTGGCCTTCTATCTTCAGAATCTTAACACAAAACAACAACAACAAAAACCAGTGCCAGGCAAAAATCCTAAGAATGTTAAAGCAAGTAAACATCTACTTCAAAAATGAAGTGGCTAAAATGAAGGCAGTCTCTGGTAAACCAATGCAAGTGGAGGTTTTTCCCATTAGAGTTTTCTGTAAGAATGTTTGAGGAAATCTTGCAAGTAAAGTTAAAGGCATGTATACAATATCTTTTGGATCTATGAAGAACTAAATAATGTTTCAATAATGATAAGTAAACAAGGTACAAGATAAGCATAATTGCAAGTTTTGATACTCTCTTTTCTACTTAATTTAATCCCAGATACTTTGGGAATAGAGGAGAGCTATTGTTTAATGGATAAAATTTCCTCTGTGCAGAAGAACAGCATCATAGAACCCAATCACTGACAATTTCATACCATTATAAATGCATTGATTCCAGTGAATTATAGACATGAATAGATGTAATTTTTATGGGCACCTTCATAAATTTCAATGAGTTGGAGAAACAGAACCAGCTGCTTCCATTACCTTGTCCTCTGTCATTAATTTCATGTTTCTAATGGTAGTAGCATCTTGACCGTTCCCATTTCTATGGTAGTCTTTACACTCTCTTCTTAGTAGACTCAGGTAAGATGTGGGTCAGATCACACCCTTCCTTTCCATGTTAAGAACATGTGGAGCAGCTCCAGAGATTCTCCATTTTGCTCAGAGAGTTTCTGTGATACAGAAGCCTCTGTCTGCCCTCACCTTTGTAGTAACAGGGGCGGCGGGGTTGCGTCCCCTGCACCCTGCCGCCCGCATGGTTCTAGCTTATGCCCGAAATAATTACACAGAAACGGTATTCATTTAAATACTGCTTGGCCCATTAGCTTTAGCCTCTTATTGGCTAGCTCTTACATATTGTTTTAACCCATTTCTAATAATCTATGCAGCACCATGAGGTGCGCTTACCAAGGAGGATCTTAACCTGCGTCTGTCTGGAGTGGGAGAATCATGGCGACTCCTGACTCAGCTTCTTTCTCCCCCAATCCTGTTCTGTTTACTCCACCCATCTAAGGGTTGGCCTATCAAATGGGCCTAGGCAGTTTCTTTATTAGTTAACCAATGAAAGCAACAGATAAGATACAAGACCCACCTCCATCACACCTTGAATTCACAATAATTTTCACCTCCTCTGCCTTTTCTTTGTCCTCAGTGTGCATCACCTTCAACACATTTTGTACTTTTTCTTACTTGCTACCTGAAGTCCACCCCCTGATATATATGAAGCACGATGGCATTTTATTGTCTTGCTCAGTCAGTCTTTTATGTTAATTATGTAGAAGTGCCTAAGCACTAAATATTTTCTGACAACACACAAGTAAATGTGTCCCGGAGTTTTTTGCTAGTGGGAACAGTTTCTATGAAACAAGACTAGAATATGGGTCCCTAGATCATCCCCATCATGTAGAATTTCTGCAAATCCTGTCTAGGTAGCAGTCGCCACAGGCACTCAGAAAGAGATCAGAACCCCTCATTCCATTCTAACCTCACCGCTGCTTTAATCTTGCCACGGAGTCCACCTATGAGAGTAAAATAATTCTAGTGGAAAATTTACTTGACTCTCATGTCTACCTAATCAATTATGTTACCTAATCAAATTTCCTATTTAAAATTAAGTTAAAAGGTTAACTCAGGAATCTCTTTCAACTCCTCATTTAATATTGTCTTATAGTTTTATTACCTAATCACCAATTTTTACTAAGTACAGAATATTGAACATTATTTGACCTTTTACAAAAGAGCTGTCATAGCTTGTACATCATTCTTCAGAATATTAATTTCAATTAATTCATTCAATTTTTCAAGAGATATTTATTAGAACTATATTAGACATTTGGCATTCATCTCACAACTCTGAATGTGAGAAAAGATGGAATTCTGCAGAATATTAAGCGATCTTTCTAATATATCCTACTTTATGATAGAAATATAAATGCTGGGGACTGTGTTAAGTCATATAAAAACTTAAGCCAATTTCAAGAACAATTTTCCTTAAAATATAGAGCTAAGTTATGAAAAAGAAAGAAGAATATAAAATAAGGTCATTATTTGACTATCAGAGAAAAAAGAAAAGGAGAGGGGAACACAAGGGTGGGGAGAAAGAGCAAGGAGGAGAGGAGAGAGGGGCCAAGGGGCTTAGGCTAAACATTAATACATTAATATTTGGCAGGCACGGTAGAGAGAAAGAGTGAGGGAAGTTGGGGTGATGCATTTCTTGCTGTCAAATCTTCTTACTAAAGACATATTCATCCCTACATGTGTCTTTGTAACTTAATATATTTTTAGCTGTGCTCTATTTCATGTAAAGATTCCTTCTGTCTGGAAACAACTCTTAGTTTCATATTTAAGAAACTAAAGAGGGACAAGGAAGACAGTTCAAGGGAAAGCAAACAAACTTTGAATTGTAGTTGCCTGTGCCTGTTCAGCTGCGCTCTCACTAAAGGGTTTCATGTGATGGGTTTCATGAATGCAGTGGTAAGGCTCTCTTCCTTACATCTCAGTTATGTTGAAGTAGAGATTTGGATCTTTAAAAATACGTATTAGAAGTTGTATATTCTCTATATATTTTTAAAATTCACAGAAGTTGCTATAAAGTTTATTTGCTTTAGGTGTAGACTTTATCTTAAAACATATGAATGCATATTCCTGATGAATATATTGTTTACTGCCTACATTTCTGCATGATAACTATCTTTCAGATGCTGTGGTGACTAGAGCCTAGTATCCCAGAAACTGGTTTATTTTAATTATTAGTCACATGTAGACAAAGGTGAAGTTACCACACTATGCACTCATCTGGATTTAGTCAGATGACTTCAGAATTTTGAAGTTTTGAATAATTTTTGATTTTGGATTATGAAAAGCTACAAAATTGATTTTTATTAACATGACTCAGTGGTGATAGATTAGATAGATAGAGAGCAGATAGATTGTAGGTAGATAGATAGATAGATAGATAGATAGATAGATAGATAGTAGATAGATGGATGGATATTTTATGGCTATATCAACATGAAGAGAGACGAAAATATAAGGGATAATATAGGGGAGAAAAGGGAGGCCTTTGGGAAGGGAAGTAAAGGCAGATGCAACAAGAGAGAATAATAGGGGCCGGGCAGTGGTGGCGCACGCCTTTAATCCCAGCACTCGGGAGGCAGAGGCAGGCGGATCTCTGTGAGTTTGAGGCCAGCCTGGTCTACAAGAGCTAGTTCCAGGACAGGCACCAAAGCTACAGAGAGACCCTGTCTCAAAAAACCAAAAAAAAAAAAAAGAGAGAGAGAGAATAATAATAGGTAGGAAATAACCTACTTCTCTGTGTATACACATACATGTATGTAGTCTGATATTGGAGTGTTTGCTGTTGGAGGGAATGAGAGGGAAGGCTGAAGAAGAAGAGGGGGTAGGATTGGGCAATGGATAATGAATGTATATTTGTATAAAAGTATCATAATGGAATACATTATTTAGTACACTAAATAAAATATTAATTGCAAGTACAGCAGGTGTGAAAACAAGAGAGGGTAGGAGTCAGCAGAAACTGGGAGGAGATGTTAGAGGGCAGGGCGCTGATTCTGAGCTACGTGAGTGGCATGTCTTTGTGAAGATGGCCCAGTGGAATCAGTGCTTTACAAACTAATCAAAATAAGCTGTCAATTGATAAAAATATAAACATATCATTTGATATGACTTGGGAGATAATATATAGGTTTAATGCTTTTGACCTTTGTATCCCAGATGACTTGAAGTATTCGAAAGATTTGTAGACACACTCTTCATTGAGCAATCAGTTGTGATTAAAGCTATAATAGTGACAGGATCCCTTTATTCTTTTTTGAATATCTAGAATTGGTTGTACTGCTTTTGGGAACTGTATGCGGAAATGCATTAAATCAACATTCAGAATTCTGCTGCCAAACAATATTTTCTAACTAGACAGAAACGTGCTGTAATCCTGTTTCACATCTGTGGAGAACAATAAACCCATTAGATCCTTTGAAATTCTGCAGGGATTTGTTTCCTCATAGCCCTATAGGATAGAAAACTCCAGTGTCGGAAAAATGGAAAGATCATGGAGACCTACTTCCTTTATTTTTACCCAGTTTTCATCCTTTGTGCTGACGACTTATTGAACTTCTGTAATTCTGTAACTAATGAGAAATGGACCTGGGACTAATATGCACTATGCATTTTTAAAGAACTAAGTGATATTCGGAGTAGTGTTGATGAATTTTCAAGAAAAGCAGTAGTTTCTGTGTGGAGTGGCACCAAAGGACTCAGGTTTCGCTGTGTCCAGGCAGTATCACACAGAGGAAAACAGAGAGGCCCTGTGGCTTTGGCCTTGGTCCCTCACATTGTATTGATTCCTAGCAATGACAGTATCACTTCCTGTCATGTTTACCAGTGAGAAGATTTGCTGATAGTTCCCTAATTTGTATTTTCAGCCAGTACTCTTTCTTATCTCAGTTTTATGTAGTGACTAACTTAGTTTAGCTGAAATCCTCATTTGAATGCACTTACTGCGACTCAAGTAATGGAGATTAAATCCCCTTCCTAGCTCTCTGTTGCTCCCCTGACCTAGCTCTTCCTGAGACAGCACTCTTTATAAAGAGTTCTCTGGTAGTTTCACACATAGCTTCTCACTGGACACCTTCAGAGTCCTGCTTCTTTGCTTCCCAGGCTTTGTTGACTCTTAGAGGTGCTATTGTTATCTTTCATAACAAGATGATGAACCCAAATATTTTTTAATGCAGTATTAGTGAACTAGTTAGCCAATTACCAAGAACTCTTCTAGGCAAATACTGCAGGAAAGACATTTTGTGTTTTCCAGGAATCAAGTGGTGGTGTCTTAGCATGAAGTCCATAGGTATAACAGAGTGCTGCCTTTAGGAACACACCATGGGGCTTCAAGTAACATCTGGAGTGAGGGTTGGAGAATGGGAAGAAAAGAACATTCCTTGAACTGCACTCAGGATTTAAAAGAACTGAACATACTTCACATCAGACATTTTTCAAAAAGCAAGTATGTGCTTCTCATGGTAGTATATGTGTTCAGGTCCCTGCTCAGTTCCAGGTGACATACTGAGGCCCCCCAAGAGAAGCTTTGAAAGCTTGATACTTTGACAAAAAGTCAACAAACACAAACATCACAATTGACATTTATATCACTTATTTGTTTTATTGTTTGAGAACCAGTTGCATATATAATGTTTGATCAGTTCTAGCACCCATTCCTTCGCCTACTATTTCTCCCTAACTCCATTACCACTTTATTCTGAAAACTTCATTTATTTTGTTTTTAATCCCCTTGAGTCTACTTTACCACTTCCTGTAGGTGTTTGTGTGTAGGAACAGCTACTGTTCTTGAAAAGCCTTTCCACATTCCTGAACTTAGTTTTCCTCCTCCAGCAGCTAACAGTTGCCAGTAGCTTCTCATTTATCATTAGATTGTATGAGCCTTTACCAGGTCCATGGGTCTTGTGTATGTATCATGGATGCTGTGGGTTCATGGATGCAATGGCCTTGTCATGTTCACCAGATGACGTTCTACTTTTGGCTCTTGTAGTATTCCTGTTCCCTCCTCCATCATGACCCCTGATATGTAGAGGGAAAGAATGTGATGTAAATGTTCACTTAGAGATGAGTATTCTGCAGTCTCTTATTCTATCACATTTACAAGTTGTAGGTCTCTGTTTCAATTTCCATCTACCACAAAAAGAAATTTCTCAGTTGACAGATGCACTTTTCAATGGGTAGGAAGATAAGAAAAGAAAGGGTGATTAAATAATGTGTCCATTTAGCAGAATAATATCATGAAGTTCTCCTCTAGGGCCAGAACCTAGCTACTTACTCTCTTTAGCCCATTGTTGTACCAGTCATGGATTCCATGCTATAGAGGATGCTTTAAATTCACTCAGAAAATGATTGGTCACCACCATAACCTTTGTGCGGTTACACTAGTTTTCCTATCTTGCTGTGCCTCTTACTGTAGCTTCCAGGGTTGACAGCTGATTAGATTGTTAGAGATTTTTCTCCCTGGAAAGATAGATAGAACCATCAGGAACTATGAAAGGTAGACAGTAAGGACGAAGCTTCCGGATCCATACCAGACTGATTTCCTCACATTTTATTGTTCAAATCAATGGCATCTTCAGTTATAGGACCATGCCATCAAATTCCAGAGCATAGCCAAGTGCAGTGCCAATATAATGTGCTGTTTGGGGAGGGTCTGTGTGACCCCACTGAGCAACAAGTCAAAAAGAGGCAACCCATACCTGGCACTGGGCCTTTTCATAGATAGCCTATGGTGTGTAGGAGAAGCATCATCCCTCCATTTAATCTTTTAAGGCTGAAACACTGCTTACTTATTTTTCAGGCTTTAAAAAGTGTGATGGAACTTGAAACCTGATATTTTCAAGGGCATATATTTCCTTACTTTTAGCATTAGCCAGAGTGAGTGGACAGTGAAGAAACTATTTCCTATCTGTGATGAAGCATGTGTGAACTTCTGAGAATGTATTCTATTTCATATAAACTAATTTTAGTTTATAATGAATGTTAAGGAATTTCATTATTTACTCAGGCTTAGAATTACACAAGAAAATCTGGATTTGGAATTTAACTCTGCAGCCTGTTCCATTGAAATGAAATGATGTTCAATTCATAGTTTGTTATAATGAACTTAAGGTTTGGAAGAGAAGGAAACTAATCCTTGAGATATGGCCTTAAATTGTGTAATTTCATATTCATCCTTTGAGCGAGTTATAGAATAATGTTTCACAAACCAGGTTTTCCCCTCAAACCCTGATTTGCATGCATAATCAGCAGTAAGCCTCCCTTCACCAAAGCTCCAGCGCCACCAGTTGGTCCAAGACTCTGCCTTTGCCCTGCCGTGTTCACAGAATCCCAATGTATGCGGTTGAAGTGCTAGTCACAGGCTAGAGATATTAATCTGTTTATTTTGGGTCTGAGTTATGTCCCCTGGGGATACTTGTCATGCACACATTTCAACTCAGTCATCCCTGAGGAGTCGTTAAGTTTGTGAGTGACAGCTACAGAGCAGCCTGTACCAGTCCATGCCAGTCATCTCCATGGAGCAAGCAGGTGGTAACGGCATAAGTGAGCCACAGAGAAAGAATGTAGTCAGGCTAAGCTTTGAATATGGATTTCTGATCATCATTCCTAGTCACATTTTAGAATTTTCAATGAAAATTCTACCTCTTTTTTTTTCAAATAAATTCTTAGTATATATCAATTGTAGAGAGTAATAGGTCCAATTACAGTTTTATACATCCGTAAGACATTCTTTCATCATATTCATTGGTATTGTATGGATCTCCCTGAGCATTCTTCCTCTTGCCTATAATCAACCCCTTCTAATTTTCTGCCATACTTAGTTCTCTTTCCTCCAGGCTTCGTATATGGGAGTAGGCATGCTGCAAGTCAGCCTTATATTGATAAACAGGCTGACACCTGTGTCCACCCACTTTTTCGCCCATGGCATAATATTGTTCTTGATGCTTGGGCAATATTCCATTATTTACATACACTGCATCTATTCATCAATAGATAAACACCTGGCCTGGTATCATATCTTGACAAATGTAAATAATGCCTCTGCAAATACAAAAATATGCTATCTCTATAGTAGGCTGGCTTGGATTCCTTCCATTATATGCAGAGATAAGATTTTGCTGGATTGTATGGATGTCCTCATTTTAATATTTTGTGGGAGCCCAGTAATGATTTCTGTAGTTCCTAGATTAATTTTCATTTCCAAAAATAATGTTTAAGTTCCTTTACCCATAGCCTAAACAGATTTTTTTTTGTTTCTCATTTGAAGATAGCGTTTTGCTGGTATGAGATGAAATCTCTATGTGGTTTTGATTTATCTCTCCCTGATGACTAAAGATGTTTGATATTTCTTTATTCTGTTGTTAGTCTTTTGTCCTTTCTCTTTGAGAAATATTTGGAGAGTTTTGTTCAGGTTTTCATTTATAGGCTTGGCTAGTTTTACTATTACTATTTTTAAATTTTTATAGTCCAGATATTAGTCCTTTGCTTGATGAATACCTAGTGAAAGATTTAAAACACTTAGGAGACTATGTCTTCAGTCTCTTACTCTATTTGCTGGCCTGTAAGTTCTTCAATTTGGTGCGTTGTCATTCATGAATTCTTCCTATTATTTCCTGAGCTTTGGCCCGCTACTTGAAAAATTTTGCCTGTGTCAATCTTTATGCTATGTTTCCCTCTAATATCAAAATTTCAGCTCTTGTAGTAAGAGTTTGAATTCATGTGTAGATGATTTTTGAACATATGAGAAATAAGAATTTGACTTCATTCTTCTACAGGTTTACTTAAGATCAATTTCAAAAGCAAGTTCTATTTGTCAGTGAATCAAACAATTTTAATAGAACATGGATTCTATTGTTTAATACTTTTTTAGTTTTTAATCCTAATTTATCTTTTCTCATTTTGCATGCCCAATCTAGTTCCTACTCCTTCCCCGCCTCCTGCTCCCTTCACCTTCCCCCCAACCACTCCCCATCTCACCCCCCTATCCACTCCTCAGATAGGTTAAGGCTTCTCATGGGGAGTCAACAAAGTCTAGCACATTGCTTTGAGGCAGGAACAAGCCACTCCCCATTATATCTAGGCTGAACAAGGTATCATTGCAAAGAGAATGGGTTCCAAAAAGCCAATACAAGCAGTCTTCCCTAGCCATACTACTTTCACCCACAATTAGAGGACTATTCTGGTTTCTTGAATGGCAGGCCAGAATTGGAAGGCTTCTACTATCAAAGAAAAGTGTTTCAGTGGGTATCTCCATCATAGCCTTGACCTCTTTGCTCATATTCTTACTCCTCCCTCTATTCGACTGGACTTTGAGAGTTCAGTCCAATGCCCCACTGTGGTTCTATGCATCTGCTTCCATCAGTTGCTGGATGTAGGTTCTATGATGGCTTAAGATAGTCATCAATCTGACTACAAGGCAAGGCCAGTTTAGGCACCCTCTCCACTTTTGCTTAGGATTTTAGTTGGGGTTATCCTTGTGGATTCCTGGTAATTTCACTAGTGTTAGATTCCTTGCTAGCCATATAATAGCCCCCTCAATAAAGATATCCTTTTCCTTGTTCTTCGTCTCTGTCCTTCCCTCATCTTGATCATCCAATTCCCTCTAGTTCTCCTACACCCTCCCCTTACCCCTCCTCCCTTTTGCCTTCCCTTCTCCTCCCAACCCCTTGCTCCCAATTTCCTCAGGACATCTTGTCTATTTCTCCTAAGATGTGTATAATCTTAGGGTTCTCCTTGTTACTTAGGTTCTCTGTAGTCATGGACTTTAGGCTCTTTATCTTTGCTTTACAACTAGTATCCACTTATGAGTTGGTACATTCTATGTTTATCTTCTGGTTTTGGGTTACCTCACTCAGGATTTTTTTTCCCATTTCCATCCATTTGCATGCAAATTTAAAAGTGTCTTTTTTTTTTCCTGCTGAGTGGTACTCCATTGTATAAAAGTACCACATTTTCTCTATCCATTCTTCGGTTGAAGGGCATCTAGGTTGTTTCCAGGTTCTGGCTATTATGACTAATGCTGCTGTGGACATAGTTGAACAAATGTCCTCATAGTATGGTTGAGCATACTTTAGGTATATGCCCAAGAGTGGTATTGCTGGGTCCTATGGTAAGTTGATTCCCAATTTTCTGAGCACAGTAGATCACTTCCTAAATATAATCCCATAGTTCAGACACTGAGAGCAGCAATAAATAAATGGGACCTACTGAAACTGAGACGCTTCTATAAATCAAAGGAAACAGTCAAATAGACAAAAAGGCACCCTACTGAATGGGAAAAGATCTTCATCAACCCCATATCAGACAGAGGACTGATCTCCAAATTATATAAAAAACTCAAGAAATTAGACATCAAAGTATTAAATAACCCAATAAAATGAGTACAGATCTAAACAGAGAATTCTCAACAGAAGAATTTTGAATGGCTGAAAGACACTTAAGGAAATGGTCAACATCCTTAGCCATCAGAGAAATGCAAATCAAAATAACTCTAAGATTTCATCTTACACTTGTCAGAATTGCTAAGATTAAAATCACCAATGACAGCTTATGCTGGAGAGGATACAGATGAAGGGGAACACTCTTCAATTGCTGGTGGGCGTACAAATTTGTTTAATAAATTTTAAAAGAAACATTTTAGGAGTGGAATAAAATAGGTACTGTGTTGGCTTCCATTGTACTCTCACCATATGTCCTGTTTTAAATCATTGTGGTTGTCTCCACGACTCATGGGCCTCTTGAACTTAGGATGGATTTTTAGCACCATATTCTTACCATGGAACACAGTTCCCTGCTCAGGTTAGTGAATAAGTGCCTTGGTGATCAGCTAATTAATGTCCACATAAAGCCTCACTTTCTTCTGTTGGAAGGCATTGCTGGCTCGTTGAGGTTGTTGTCTCTCATGGCAGCTTTCTCTAAAGCTCAGCAACATGGGAACTCCATCCCTCCTCAGCAGAACTTCCCACATTTACCTGCCCTTATCTGGAGAATGTCCCTGGGCCTGAAGGACTGACTTCATCTGAAAGCTGTCTCCAGGTGTGAATGTCTGATTTATCTTTATCTTGAAGTTTGGCACAGATTCCTACTAGAAGACTTGTACTAGGAGCTCTGCTATAGGTCCCTACTGCCATAAATAAAGCCTTGTGATAGGAGCGGGCTACTTAATACAAATTAAGGTTTGTCCCCAGACTCCCCAATTTTATATATTCCTTATACTCTGGAATAAAGTTGAGTTGTTTAAATGAAAGCAGTCTCCCGAAGGCCTGTCTCTATCTGTGCTCATGGGTCATGTACAAAGCTTTCTCTTGCTGCTTCTGCCCCTTTGTCTTTGCAGACTGGTGGCCAACTGGCCTAGGGAGAAAAAGGAAATTCCCACACTCTTTATTGCTGAACGCTAAAAATTATGGTTTGACTTATGGTTAGATAAAAATGGCATTAAAGAGAAATGGCAGCATGATTTTTGCTTTATTTGTCTATTGGCTGCAATCAAAATAGGACCAAAGACAATCCAGTTATCACAAGTATTTATTAATTCCCAGAATCAATTCAGGAAGTCAATCTGTTCTGCAAACATTAACAAAAATGTGTCCAAACCGATTTTCCATGATTAGCATTTATCCTTCTGCCTTGTGCACTGTAGAGTGTCTCACTTCTCTGTGACCTGTGAAGGATATCTATCTTTGTATGTTCGTTTCTAGTTCAAGGTGGATAATGTCTGAGAGTTTTGTGTTTATCATCCTTGCATATACAAACTGTTTAGTGCTGAAATAAATGAGTTAGTCACTGGCCCCTGACCTCCTCTGTGACTGATGCTGGGGAAACAGGTGAAACCATTGGTGGAAAGAAAAGATAATGTTATCAGTTTTGGTACACATACAGTCTTTCAAGGGAACTGTGAGTGGCCTAATGATGGCATTCATCATCCTCTACAGACACTGTACCTCCACATTTTTCCTGGGCACGCTGATGTGTTTGAGATCCCTGGCTCTTTTTAGAATTAACTTGAATTCTTCATGATACCACATCCCTCGTGGCACATGCTGTCACTAATGAGCCTTCCTTCAGGGTTTCTCATGTGGCATCTATAATGGGTCACAGCTGCAACCTGTTTTGAGTGTAAAATAGCCTGAGGGAATGGCATAAGATAAAATTGAGCAACACCAGTTCAATGCCCAATGACTTATGAGTCATCCTCTCTCTCTTTACAAGTCATGCTGTAATGTCATTCATAAAATAATACTAGCTTTCCAAACAGTTTTACTAGTGTTTGGCAGATTTAAGGGACATCTTATGCTGAGTATGACATTTGTGAGAATAGGTAACAGGGAAACTTTTGCTTGCTTCAGTTTGGATAGTCTCCAGTTGTGAATCTTTAAGAGTAATCTCTCTTAGGAAATGTAGGCTGTATTTTGCAAACTTCCAAACTCCTTGCTTTGGCTGCTTCATATACAAATTAACTAGCAGACATTCAAATACAGTTTCTGAATGAAACATAACCAGAGGACTTAAATGAAAGTGCATATGGGCATGTGATAATCATTTTGCTTATTAGATCAAAAGAACTGTTAAAGGTAAGAGATCTGAATAATTAAATGCAAACGTGTTTGCAGCAAGAATGGCCTCGACCTAGAAGGCAATCTCTTCTAATGGGAGTTGATCTTGACACATTCGCTTAGTGAAACTCAGGGCTCTCTGACATGTCATGTCATGGTTTAAAATATTCAAACTATTTTATTTTTCATGTGGATGTAGCTGTGCCTCTTGATATTTTGGTGCCATTCTGTGGGAGGCTGGGGCTCAATTTCTACTACTACAAGCGTGAAAACCCACACTTGGCTCCCTAATACCTTTGTAAAAAGTCGGTGTCATGCCACATATCTGTAACCCTGTGGGAGGGGTGGACTTGGGGAGGAAATAGGCTACTCTGCCTAGTTCCAGGGCCAATGAAAGACCTTCTCTCAAATATGTGGTGGAATAAATTCAAAGACACCCAGGGTTCTTCTTCTCGCTTCCTTATATGTGCTCACAATGTGCATGTGCACCCACAAGCACCCCTTCCCATGCTACATATGCATTTTTACATACTTGTGCATTTGTGTCTTTCCTACCTTAACTTAGGACTGGAAGGTAAGAAATGACTCTTGACTGCTTGGTATTGGATCATTGGGATTGGTCTCTTCTGATTATGATCATCAGTTTGGAAAACAAAAATAGGAAATAAATACTGGTTATGAAGGAGCTCTCTTTATCTTTGCATAGAAAAGAACATAAATGGAATTATATGTCCTATGATGCAATTTTCTTTTAAAGAAAGCAATTTTATTGTTCTATGTGTAATGGACAGTGTCAGAATGAAAAGCACCATTGTAGCAATTGTAATAGTTGGATTGGGTATGTGAGAATTAATTGTAGAAGTCACAGTTTCATCATGAAAATCATGAGTCGAAATCTTTATTCTTCAATTTTTCCTTTTAAAATTTTACCATTGTTAGCTATGAACAAATTTCTGCAACTAAGAGCTACATTGCTCCACTCAACTAAATTGTGCCAGAAACATAATCCAAAAGATAATTTATCTTACCCCCTGGAGTGATAAATGCCCAAATCTGGTTCATCTTCCCTATCGGAACATTTTGCTCCATGGAACATCAGAGGAAGTGGATAATTCAAACTCATTGGTTTGGAAGAATTATTGAATTATGTAAAACACTTTCATCTAATTTATGATCATTCTTTGACTTTTATTACTGTTAATTACTTTTATATTTTCTAGTGTTCACTCTCATAAATAACATAAAAATGACTATTCTGCGTATTTCTCCACCTAGTCCATTGTGTATTTCAATCTTCTTCCTTCTGTATGACCCACATACTTTCCCTCTCAATCATCATTTCCTCCTTTTCTTTCACATCTTTTCCCTATTTTCTTAAGTATAGCCTTCCATAACTTTAATGATCTTTAATCTCTGTGGACATGATAACCCAATTTCCCCTTCCCAGTTACATTTCTGACATTGATTTTCCTGCTCATTTAACCTATTCCTGTCTTTACACACACTACTTTCATTTCATACAAATCTTATATATCCTACTTAAAAAAGAATTTAATTGGATTTGTCCTATAAGGGAAGATAACTCACCTCCTAAAAGCAAATAAAAAGCAGAGAGTGCCACCAATTAATTTAATAGAGTAAATATTGTTTGGTAAGACGATTTGAAATCAAAATAGGTAAATTCATGAAAGCATATAGCTGATTTGCAATAATTCTGGATTCTTAGTAGAAATAGTTACATAACTAGGTGTTAAAGGACATTATAAACTATATTATCTATATGTTGCTTACATTTGGTAGTGAAAAGAAACACAAATAGTTAGACATGTTTTGCAGAGATTCAGCATTGCCACTAACTACCTAGTTTTGATAAACTGTTCGCTGAGTTGAAAACTCAGTCCTAAATGTAATTGGCATAGAGAAAATTTTGAATCTACATATTTTGTTAAAATTTAAAGTAGAAAAAGCAATGTGTGATTAAAAATAATAGGCATGGGTTCCAAAAGTAGATCTTGTCAAAATTGATTTTTTTATTCAAGAAACTGTTTTTGATTGTTGTTTTTACTTAGTGCCCCCTCCAAATTTCTGAATTACAGTTAAAAATAGTACTTGGGTACAAAGTAACTGATAATAGTAACTGCAGGGTCAGACCTGAAAATTTTAATTGCAGACTCTGGTGGTGACTTGCAGATATAAGTGCAGTGATGGGTAATGACCTGTATGAGGCACTGAAGGCTCTCCCATCACACTTGACTGTTTCCAGCTGCAAAGGATTGTTATTGTATGTTGACTGCATTAGAAATACTTGGTGTACTTAAAAGATAGACATGTAAGATGTTGTCACTTGTTCCCAACACTGAAGTTTGAAGAATTCTCAATACGAATCCATGACCTAGGACAGTATTAAGACTAGCAGCACACTTCATGTAATTGAGTTCATATCTCCCTCTCCACTATTCAGACTCTTATTAAACATTGTCTTCTTTTTAAGTTTGATACTCTAAAATATGGGGGAAAATACATTGAAGCCAAACAGCAGAGAATAATCATATAATCTTTGATTACAGAGTTACTCAGAATAATCTCCTGGGACAAATACAAGCAATTGGAACTTGCCTTTAGACATTCCAGCTGAACAGAAATGTATCAGTCCTGAGCCAGGCACTTGAGCATGTGCCTGTGATCCTATCAGGAGATTGGGGATGAAGGTTTCGAGTCATGGTTAGTTTGAGTCACATAATGATATCTTAAAATTAATGTGCATGGTGTGTGTGTGTGTGTTTTGTGTGTGTGTCTTTGCAGATGGGCACATAACCATGTTGTCCATGTAGAAGAGTCTTGGGAATTGGTTATCTCCCCTGTCATGGTTTCTGGAGATTTGGGGTTTCAGGCTTACAGAGCAAGTGTTATTACTTTAGGGTTGTTACCCTGCCCTGAGTCATGAGATCTTATCAAAGAGAGGTGGGAAGGAGAGGAGAGAAAAAAGGGAGATGAAAGCAGGCAAGGTTACAGGTGAAATGAGAGTGGAGGAAAGGAATCTGCAGACTTGAGGGCACTACTTGGCAATGGAGCACATGGAGTTTGTAAACTACTTGGCAATGAAGCACATGGAGTTTGTAAGATGTATCTATATCTAAGGTGTGGGAACTATACAGAAGGCATTCAGCCTAATTCAAATTCACAGGATAGTGACAGTTGTATGTATACTGGGATTGACCCCAAAGCTTTGTGCATGCCACAAAACTTTCTACAACTGAAATCCATGTTCAGTCCTTGGACAACTATTAAATACAGACATTAAAATTACTCTAAATCTATGTTAAAACAGCTACCCTACTATAACATAAAAATAAATGATCATTTATGAATTCAATGTAGTTCAAAATACAAATTCAGAAAAAAGAATCTTTTGTGAAGGAAGAACATGAATTGGAGTTGATACTTGTTAGTATATAGTTCTACTATATACTGTTAGTTATAACAATTTCAATAGATTGGTGTCATAATAGTGTTGTATTATTAAAATTCTGCAACAACAAATATGTATAGTAACATTTTCAAAGCTTTTGTTGTATCACTATGAAATATGCCTCTCTGTGTATGTTTATATGTTTATAATATGTATTGTATAAATCCATATTTTGATATAGTGAAACAGAATCAATTTATTACTAATAATCAAACATGAGACTAAGCACCTCATTTATAATATAATTACATGAGATATTTGAAGTTGTATGTATGTATATTATCTGTTAGCTCTGTCATTAAGCTACATAATATATGTTTGCCTAGATATATCTCATCAGATTCTTATTTTGAATAATAGTACTTAAGTACATATTTTCCAGATTTATAAGCTTCAGGATTCATGTAGTTTTTCAGAGTACAAAGAAAGAATTTATCTTCATTTGGAATGGTCCTATTTTCTCGTTATCAAAAATGTTCACATATTCATGTTGATTACTCCATTGTGTCTAAAAATGGTGCTGGTGATGTTTGCTTAAGGATAATTATATTAATTACAGTTTTATGTGGAAAATAAGCATATTTACCTGTAAAACACTATTCGGATGTTTGCCAGAGCTAATCATGTTTATGGACATTGAAAGTGTCTCACTAAACTCTGCAAGAATTTCTTTGGAGATGGAAGGCCACACAATTATATCTTCAGAGAATATTAATTAATAGTCTTTCAGACTAAAATATATATTTAAAATAGATGTAAAATAGCAAGTTATAAAGAAGGCAAAATATTTCATCTTATTTAATGTTTTATGTTTTTTGCCTAGATTGTTTATTAGTTAATTGTCTCTTTGCAATGACAGTAACATCTGATTTTTCTGTACATGCCTCATCATATTAGGGAAGACGTAGAGGCAGCACAGCTTACAGGACACTGGTACGCTGTGCCTATAGTTAGAAGCAGAGACAGGAATGAGTGCTAATGGTCCAGTCATTTCTCCTTTTCATCCTTTTAATCAGTCCAGACTGGATGTGTGTGAGGAGGGGGAGGGAAATGGGAAATTTTTTTTGCAACAACTAAAAAATAAAATAAAATAAACAAAAAAAATAAAAAAATAATTAAAAAACAAGATTTTAGAACTACACGACTCTAGCCCTAGGAAATGTCATCATAGAAAATATGCTCTAGGAACAATACATTTGATCAGGAAGTGAGCAGATCTACTTTTACTCTCATTTATTACCTGAAGACAGAGTCATTTTAGCATGCTTAGTATAACTGGGGTCAGAAGAAATACACCTACTTTAACACTGGAGAGGTCCGGCATGTTCTTGTGAAGGAATACATACTGAAAAGGAGGATACAATTTTTGAATGAATTCCACACTTATATAAAGACATTCTTGCTAAAGCGAGAGAGATAGTTCAATGCATAAGAACAGATACTCCTCTTCCCAAGCACCCAAGTTTGGTTACCACACACACATGAGGTGGCTCATGACTGACTGTATCATCAAGAGGTGATCAAACTTTCTTCTGATATTCTGGGTACCTTCACTCACATGGCATATACTCACCCAGACATAAAGACAAACAATTACAAAATCTTTATATAGAGAGATATGTAGATATAAATAGATAGGTATTATGAAGCTTATAACTCTTCAAATGGCAGGAATTAGGACTTTGTCGTTTTCATTTATAGTGAATGAAATTATGGTTTATTGTACAAAATACAAGGAAATGAGAACTCCCAGACATATTTTACTGGTGTACTTATAGTGACAAGACAGCAGCCACCTCTAAACAATGAAACATCTGCCTTTATAAAAGGGGATGAAGGTTTTTTCTACAACCAAAATTCAAAGCTTCTAATTCTGAATCTCATGTACTCTATCACACCTATCCAGAGTTTTATCTTACTGTATTATTTATCAATATCATCTGATCTACATGCTTTTCATATAGACAAAATGCATTTTAAAGTTTACCAATAGTTCAAAGAAAATACACATCTAGTCCCTGTCTAACCCTCTGTTATCTCCTCTTCATTTTACCTTTTCAAAATGTACTCTATTGTCACAATATTCAATACCCTATTGCTAAGCCTTCTTCATGTTGGCAGCTTTAGCACATTTTATACATATATGTGTGTGTGTGTATGTGTGTATTTTCATATATCCCCTGATCATTTACCCTTACAATTTTAATAAACTCATTTTACCATTAAAGTTTCCCAATTGTTCAAACTTGTAGTATTGTCCCACGAGAATATTGTCTATAGGCCAGGTAGTAGTGGCTCATGCCATTAATCACAGTAATTGGGATGCAGAGGCAGGTGGATCTCTGTGAGTTTGAAGACACTAGTCTATAAGTGCTACTTCCAGGATAGGCCCCAAAGCTTACAGAGAAACCCTGTCTCAAGCAACAACAACAGACAAACAAAGAAAGAAAAAAGAATATTGTCTATAGTATTGCCAGGATTATCATCTAATATGGAAGTGTAATTGCAAAATATATGTTATGCAATGTTGTGTGAGCTGCTTCTCATGATTTATTTTCCACCTGTCTCTCCTGCCACGCTCATGTCAACTTCTGTATATAAATGCTTTCCATGAACTCCTCACGGTGGTCAAGCTACTGTATTTATTTCATCCTTCTTGTCTCAAAATCTCACCTTTATCAGGTTGTTTAAAGCTAGAAATGGTTCTTAACAGAAACTACAAAGGCCTACAGTTTTGAAGAAATGTAAAAAGAAATTTATTTTAAAGGGAATGTTCTTCAGAAATCTTAGATCTTATATTTATGAATTAAGATTAATCATCTGTGGGGTATTTTAAATTTACATCCAGATAATTAACATAGTCTAAATGCATTTTGAATAACAAAGTGGACTGTAGATCGACAGAGATTGCAAGGTGAAATCTCACTTGACAAAGTCAAGAGGAGGAATGGAAATTAGGGAGTGGCAACAGAGTACAGATTTTATTCAGAGATGGATTAATTGCCCACTGTTAAGCAGCATTATGCTTGATTATCATTTAATGAATGGTTTGATTTACCTCATGTTACTATAATGGCTTAAAAGTCAATGACCTTGTCATGTTCTGATCAGCATTGCTGAGTTATGATGTAGTGCATGTTTTGGTGAAAAGGGTACTGTATGATGAGAACAGTGTGAGCTGAATCAATATTTAGGAGATGGTGCAAGAAAGAGTAATCTTTATATTCACCCCAATGTGTCATATATAAATCACAATGAACATGTTAACTCAATGTAATATAGTCATTTTTACAAACTCATATATATATTTGTGCACGGTTCTTTCCATTGGGATTTGCTGAAGCTTTTTAATTTTTAATTTTTTTCTGATAATTCTTGTCAGTTTGTTTTTGAAAAAAGTGATGGAATCTGAAACTAAATGGCTTAAAAATACAATGTTCTCAAATTATTTTCCATATTAAAACTATCAAGCATTTTTTTCCCAGGGTCACTTCTTTCAGATTAAAAAGAATAACATTGTGTCTGCAAATGGAAAGTGTGCTACCCATGGTCATTTAGAACTCGGCAGTGGCCATTTCATACACTGCATTGCAATAATTTTAAATAACCAGTTTTACACTCCTTGAAAAGACTGTATGTGGATTGATAAGACAAAACATTAAAGATGCACATTTATACTTGTTTCTATTAATCCTTTATCATAAGAGCAGCACATACATGTTTGTGTGACATATCTTTTTATTCTTGCATTTTTCTTGAAGGAGATATATATATATATATATATATAC
The DNA here is from genome assembly GCA_025134845.1 of Neodon shergylaensis. Taxonomy (NCBI): domain Eukaryota; kingdom Metazoa; phylum Chordata; class Mammalia; order Rodentia; family Cricetidae; genus Neodon; species Neodon shergylaensis. The sequence continues at coordinate 7,844,366 of JABTXL010021554.1, forward strand.
ATATATATATATATATATATATATATATATATATAAGTTGTAGCTGCGAATAAATGGGTTCATAAATTCTAGTTCACAGTCAATTTCACAGAGAGCCATTTCTAGGTTCAATCAACCTCCTAGATGCACTTGATAAGCTTCAGTTATTCTGTTATTTTTTTTTGTTTGGCAAAAGGCTGCTATTTTAAGATTAAGTGAAAATTCAATATAAGCACTCACTGTAGAAGCACTCTTTCTAGTTGTCTCTGAATTACTCACAGTACTAAAAGCATTTTTGGTAAAATTTTTAAAATTAGAAGTTTAGAGTTCTTGTTCTTTTACAAATAGCAAGAATTCCAACATCAGTAACATTTGATAGTATGATTTTCCCCTGAAATATGGATTCCTCGAAATATGGCACATGATTCTTAGTGGTATTGTTTTTATTGCAGAAGTGACAATGACTCTTAAATCTAAGTTATAATGATAATCTATAATGTTATAAATGACAGGACCTATTTTATTATATATCACAATTTATTTATCCATCTATCTATTTATTGGTGAACATTAGGTTGTTTTTAACCCCACTGTTGTAGTGGATAAAGTTTCACTGAAGATGAGAGAGGAAGCAATTTTCTGAAGAGCTGATTTCATTTTAATTTTTTTATTGAAAATAGATGTTTTCATACAATGGTTTGTGCTTACAGTTTTCCCTAAGCTCCTTCAATATCCTACCTACCTCCCCTTCTATCTTAATCTCTCTCTGTCTCTCTACATCTCTACCCCTCTCTGTCTCTCTCTGTCTCTGTTTCTCCCTAGCTCTCTTTTGCCTCTCTCTTCTTAGAAAATATATAGGCCTATAAAGAAAAATAATATAATAAAATGGAAAGAAACAAACTGGAATAGAAAAAGACAAACAAACATAAGAAAATATTCCAAGACAAGGCCCATAACATATGTTTGGGCAAACAGGAATCCTATAATAACCAAAGCCAAGGAGCCATATTAAAAAAGGACTATTAATGTTAAATTTAACAAAAAAAAGCCCTGACAGAGCACTGTATCAGAAAATTTCCCAGTATATACAAACAAAGATATAAAAGGTACGAAGAAGAAAAAAGTTCCCTGACAAAGCATGATTCGAAGAACTTCCAAAGGTGCCATTGAGTCAAAACTAATTTTTCTTTCGTGAGTAGTTATCAACTGGAGACATCTACTAGGATAGGAATCAGAGACTGTGTCCAAGTCTCCTCTCAGCTGGGACCCCATCTGGCTTACACCCATAAAGATTGTGTGCATGCTACAGTGTCTGTGAGTTTCTTCTTTTTTTTTATTGAAAGAAAAAAAAATTCCCGCCTCCTCCCAGCCTCCCATTTCCCTCCCCTTCCTCCCACTCTTCTCCTCCTCCCCCCACTCCTCTCCCCCTCGCTCTCCAGTCCAAAGAGCAGTCAGGGTTCCCTGCCCTGTGGAAAGTCCAACATCCTCCCCCCTCCATCCAGGTCTAGGAAGGTGAACATCCATACTGGCTAGGCTCCCACAAAGCCAGAACATGAAGTAGGAACAAAACCCAGTGCCATTGTCTTTGGCTTCTCATCAGCCCTCATTGTCCTCCATGTTCAGAGAGTCCGGTTTTATCCCATGCTTTTTTAGTCACAGTCCAGCTGGCCTTGGTTAGCTCCCAATAGATCAGCCCCACTGTCTCGGTGGGTGGGTGCACCCCTTGTGGTCCTGACTTCCTTGCTCATGTTCTCCCTCCTTCTGCTCTTCATTGGGACTTTGGGAGCTTAGTCCGATGTTCCAGTGTGGGTCTCTGATTCTATCTCCATCCATCGCCAGATGAAGGTTCTATAGTGATATGCAAGATATTCATCAGTATGGCTATAGGATAGGGTCATTTCAGGTTCCCTATCCTCAGCTGCCCAAGGAGCTAACTGGGGACATCACCCTGGGTACCTGGGAGCCCCTCTAGGTTCAAGTCTCTTGCCAACCCTAAGATGGCTCCCTTAATTAAGTTATGTGATTCCCTGCTCCTCTATCCAACCTTCCATTCTCCCAATCATCCCGTTTCCCCAAGTTCCCCCCATTCTCCCCTTCTTACTTTTCTCTCCCCATCTCCCCTTACCCCCATCCCACCCCACCCCCAAGTTCTCAATTTTTTGCCCGGCAATCTTGTCTACTTCCCATACCCAGGATAACAACTGTATGTTTTTCTTTGGGTTCACCTTCTTATGTAGCTTCTTTAGGATCACAGATTATAGACTCAATGACCATTATTTGTGGCTAGAAACCAATTATGAGTGAGTACATCCCATGTTCCTCTTTTTGGGTCTGGGATACTTCACTCAGGATAGTGTTTTCTATTTCCATCCATTTGCATGCAAAATTTGAGAAGTCATTGTTTTTTACCGCTGAATAGTACTCTAATGTGTATATATTCCACACTTTCTTCATCCATTCTTCTATTGAAGGACATCTAGGTTGTTTCCAGGTTCTGGCTATAACAAATAATGCTGCTATGAACATAGTTGAACAAATGCCCTTGTCATATGATAGGGCATCTCTTGGGTATATTCCCAACAGTGGTATTGCTGGGTCCAGGGGTAGGTTGATCCCGAATTTCCTGAGAAACCGCCACACTGATTTCCAAAGTGGTTGCACAAGTTTGCATTCCCACCAGCAATGGATGAGGGTACCCCTTCCTCCACAACCTCTCCAGCAAAGGCTATCATTGGTATTTTTGATTTTAGCCATTCTGACAGGTGTAAGATGATATCTCAAAGTTGTTTTGATTTGCATTTCCCTGATTGCTAAGGAGGTAGAGCATGATCTTAAGTGTCTTTTGGCCATTTGAACTTCTTCTGTTGAGAATTCTCTGTTCAGTTCCATGCCCCATTTTTTAATTGGGTTAATTAGCATTTTAGAGTTTCTAGGTACATAGGTGCTGATGTGTTTAGAATGCCTTGTTTCCTTGGTGTCCTCCACCCCCCTAAATCTTTACATATCCTCTTGCTCAGGGTTCCCTGAGCTGTGAGGGGAAGAATTTAATAATGACATACCATTTAGAATTGAATGTTTTATGGTCTCTCACCCTCTTCACATATTCTAGCTCTGTATTTGTTACCATCTACTAGCTTCTTTGATTACAGCTGAGCAAGTCACTGATCTGTGAGTATAGCAGAATATCATTAGGAGTCATCTCTTGCCTTTCGAAGAACATTAGTTTATAGTTTTCCCTTGGTCCATGGCTCACCTAGTTTCAAGTTCTTGGCCAACTAAGCAGAGTCAGGGGCAGGTTCTGTCTCATGTGTTGGACCTTAAATCCAATCAGATATTGGGCGATAAGTCCTACAAGATTCGTGCCACTATTACACAAGAGCATCTTTCAGGCAGATAAATACCATAGATCAAATTGTTTGTAACAAGTTAATATTTCCCTTTCCTCTTTGGTTCTGTGAAGTATACTTTTCAGACCATGGACACTAGTCAGTATGGATGAAAGCTCTAACTCTTCTTCTCTGTGTTCAGTGAGTTGCGTAGGTGTTGTCTTCATCAATAGAGCCTTACTGTCCGTTTATTGAGAGAAAACAATGGCCTCACAATAGCGGGCTTGTTTGAGGGGTTCTATGGGGCCACTTTGGGCAACACCTAGTTTAGATATAACTCACTCCTATAACTTGACTTTTCCTTTGGTGACATGACATGGTGCTCTGTTTTCCCTGTTATTTGGTGATTTTGTTTAGACTGCCTTTCTTTATGTATGTACTTTAGGAAATTTCTACTCTATTAGGTTTCCATACTACTCCTCAAATGGCCCTTTGTTTTGGCTGTTGCCCCTTATATTCATTCTCTTGCCCCACTTTCCTCCTCCTCCCTATTTCATCCTCCTGTTCCAGTCCCTGTTCTAGCCCATACAGGAATATCTATTTTCCCCTTCCTATTATATATCAAGAGTAGGGGTTGATGAATTAAGTGACTGTCTCATCTTTAATTTCTTTGGAAAGTTTTATACAGTCTTCCTAAGAATGGCCACACTGACTTATATTTCCACTAAATGTGTACATTCCTTTCTTCTCTTTCCTAAGAATGTCCATACTTACTTACATTTGAATTAAAAGTATATATTGTTTTCCTTCTCTTTATCTAATAAAAAGCTAACACTTTTATTTGAGAAATGCAAAAGACCACATACTTTCAAAGCCTAAACTATGAACCCTTTGGTCCTTTTAGATAATCCTTGCAGATGCATATCTTCATTCCTTATCTAACATGCACACGTATATTACAGTATTCTATGCCATGTTTACCTGTCTTAAAACTATATGAACTTTTACAAGGATACCTGATTTCTAGTGAGGTGTTATTTTTGTCACTGATTCAGTGTGACGAACTGGAATAGTATTTGAAATCTGGCTTTGTTCTTTTAAACTTGGAAGTAGGTAATATGTTCCAGACCTTCAATTTTTAACCTCATTAACTGCTCCCTTTGTATGACTGTTTTAATTGCACCCAATATAGCAAAAATACATTTGCAGTTGCATATTCTGGGCCTATTGGCATACTCTTTTTTTCTCTTGTGTTATATTTTCTCAAGGCTGTTGGTTTTTTTCTACCTAAAGCTTACCCTTCTGTACATGATGGATGTTGTCAGAAAATTCTTAGTGTGTGAGCAGTCTCCCATGAAATCATGGCATTTACCTAGAATATAATCCAATGTAGCTTCCATAAATCTTTAATCAAGTATATAGCTTGTTGTGTTTTCTTAATAAACCAGTAAGCATAGAAAATTTAAAGCCATTATTTCATGCTGTTTTAATCCATAAAATAGAGGGAAGTGGTTGTTATTTTATCCATCTGCAGCAAATGAGGTAATTTTAACAAGGCTTGGAATAAATACATTGAATATGGTACCCATTTTTCAGCTGGGCCTGGCATCCAACTTCATGAATAAAAAAGATGCCATTTATCATATGGTGATAGTCATACACATCATATTTATCATGTCTGTAAAGGAGTAAGTTATCTCTTGCAACTGCTTTTTATTACTCCATGGGTATTATAGAATATGAATCTTTTATAATCATGCTAAGCATATACACAGTATATACTTATTTTAAGTTCATCTTTAATTTTATATTCGCTGCTATGCAGTTTTAAAATGTTAACATACTTGATATTTCAAAACTGTTTTCATCATGAAGAATTTATAACTCTGTCACTGTGTTAAATATCTGTTTTAAAGATATACATAAAACCTCTAAATCTTAAATTTATCAAATTTAAAGAAACTTGAATTATTCCCATGGCTTACTTGACCATTTTGCTAGTTTCTTAAGAAACTGTGTTATTTGAACATTTTTTGTTAAAGATGATATTATTCCTTGCTTAGGTGTGCATGTTCCACACCCACACTCAGGGAGCTAGACCAAGAGAATTTTAAAATTGAGGCTCGCCTGGTGGCAACATAGCAGGAACCTGTCTTTTTAAGGGAAGAGAAGGGGGAAAAAAACAAAGATTATGTTTGGAATTTTTAGCTTAAATAGCATCTAGTTACCAAACATCTCTTTTTAATATGCACTGAAATGCCGTCAACACATAGCTTCAATAGAAAGAGTGTGCAGAGAATATCAAGACTGGTCCTTCTTCAAAAAACATAGCTGCCTTTTATCGACTCCAAAGTCAATGGATTTACACTGAAGTATTCAGCCACATAAATTTTCTCAGTAACACATACTTCATCAGTTTGTAATATCTCCATAGCTGAGGAGGAGACATACACACAGAACTTTATCTGCAAAGAAATACAGAGAATAAGAGATAGAGCAAAGACTGACATTAACCCCTGATTGTCTCTGCCCTGGTAAATAACACCAAGTGTATTGCTTATCTATGAACAACTTAACTACAGAGAATGTACTGAAGTCTAACACTTTAGACTCACAAAGGGTTTCAGAAAAGAATAAAAGGAAAAGTTTTAAATTCTATAAAGAATGGGTAATAAGACAGTCACATTTTTAGTGTTAGAGGTTTGCTAGTGTCAATCAAGAATCTCCCAGGCTGAGCCTTCGTTTCTGGCAGACATCAAGCATGAAATATCTGTGTGATTGAATAACTACATTAATCAAGAAATGACCTCATAGACCAGTAGTCAGACTTTACATAAAAGCAAACCCAGATTGCTGCTGACACTTGAAATATATGGAAGCTAAAATTGTGACTTCTGAAATACAAAAAGATAGCTTTAATTTTCCCAGGAATTCTTTACTAATGTAGGTAGTATTTCCCTTTATGGAAGTACTTTCTCCTAAATGTATTTCAGCCCTAAAATTGAAGGACATTTTCCACCATGGTATCTACCCCTGCCAGGTAAGTAGATCCAGCAGTTTTCAAATGTAGCCTTTTTGCCTCTGTTTTAAAAATATATCCACGATATATGTGGTTATTACACAGATATTTTTATTTAACATGAATCTCTTATGTATGGAATCTGAGATTGTTTCAAAGAAAGGAGACTCCTACATACCATGCCCCTAGTATAAATTGAGTCTAGTAAAACACTCCTTCTTATTTAGGAGTAAGCATTTTCTAAAACCAGTTGTCTACCTAACATAATTGTAAATGAGATCATAGTTGTGTCTTATTCTCCACTCATCCAGCAATGCAGAGAGGTCTGTATTGCTGACTTCTCAAAGAACACAGCTTGAAAATTAAGGAAACTGATGAACGCACTGAATGTGTTCTAAGAGAAACACCTGAGGCCTCTTTATTGTTTAAGAGTATTGAGATAATGGATTCCAAGGAACTGCAACTACCCAAGGAATCTCATACTGAAGAAGAAAGAGGATGGTTAATGGTATCAGCCAGAGTGGCAATATGTCTGCGAGGAAGAGATTTCAAACAATTCTGAATTAACAGACCACATTGAATGACAGACTGGAACAGGCACAGTGATGGACTAGACCTTACCTTGACCAGGACTGCTTAGCTATGCATACCTCTTCCCTGTTCAAGTCTAAGTCTTTATGTCAAGACCAAAACCATAGACTGTAGAGATAGATTTGGAGTGTCCCTGAGATCATTATTTATACCTCCTCTCAATGTAGTCATGTTGAATAAATGTCTTTTCTCCCCTTTTTACTATTTCTTGTCTCTTTAGTTGGCCTTTTAAAGATGGGTGGCAGAATGCAACTTGCTGTTGATGCCAGGTTTTGTTTCCCTGGTTAGAAGAAACCCATGGGTCTGCAACTAAAATGAGAAATTTTTTTTGATTAAATGATGATCCATTAACTTTTTACCTCCAGAAACCACAAGTAAGAAAATAGAAAGTGAGAGAAATCTCTGAGACTGTGTGGAATGGAAAACTTTAACATGTGTAGAAGATTAATGATTTCCAGGAACCAGCTCAACTTTGCTAGATATCTGTAAAGAAATACAAGCACCTTTAATGGTTGCTATTAATAGAACAATAATAAACACCTTCTAACTCCAGAAATGAAGATTATACATCAAAGAGAAGTAGAGTTTTAAAAGAAACATAAAAAAGTGTTTGTAACAAATGAGTCTTACACATTGCTTTTTTGTAAATAAAACAAATACTTTACAAATTACATGATTTGTGTGTATATATATTTATAACACTCCAATATCAGTGTTAATATTAAACATAGTAAACATTTTAAAAGTACTGGATATATACATGTGATGTTAAACTACACACTAAAAGAAACTTAAAAATAAAACCCAGCCTTTGTCTTGGACTTTAAGATTGGTGGTTTAGAAGGAGATGACATAGTTGCGAACTTAGATGTGTATTCCAGTTTGCAGCTGGTAAATGTTTCCAGGAGAGTGAATGAGGAGAATTCAGAACAGTTTACATGAAAAGGCTAATGTTTCAAATTTGATGAGTTTCCAATTAAAGAACAGAGAATTCCAGACAGAGGAGATATGCATGAGGATATGATATAGGATTGAATCACAGACACTAAGAGACCTGTGAGACCATATCTCTTCATTGATAGTATTATCAATAGAAAGTAATGCTATAGAACATGATGGACGAGAATCACACTACCTACATGTGTGTTTCTGTAAAAGTACAGACTTTTACAATGTCTCACAGGAAGCTATAAATCACTTGAATTTGGCGCTTAGGTTTGAGGCTCGAACCATCATTTGTTATGTGGCATTCAAACCCAACCAGATGAACAAGGTCACTTACGGAAAGAGAGAAGGTCACACTCGGACCCATGAGGACACTGATATTTAGAGTTCCAGTCTTTACAGAGCAGTCAAGTAAGATAAGAACAGAAAAATGTCCATCAATTTTAACAGTTTTTGAAGTCATTCTTAACCTTTGCCAGTGCAGTTTAAACATATACGATGAAAAGGGCAGGCACCGAGGGGGAGGAAATCAATGAGAGGAGGTGATGCTGTTTTGCTTGCCCTGCATGCTCTCGGGGCTTAAAAGGGCACTTGATCTACAAGGAACATTTGCCATTTGTTTGTATTTTCATTGACAATGCAAATCATTCAGTACAACAGAACATACAAACAACAAAGAATAATGTTCATAAGTGTTCACAGGCTGCAAATGCCTAAACATGAAGACACACAAGTCTGCCAGCCACCTTGTTGATGGCCAGTGATGCCTCAGAAAATAACAATATAAAATGTTATATGAAATATGATATTTATATGTTCTTAGGATTGATGATCAACTGAAAAAGAGTAGTCAGGATTTAAGAATGAGTCTATACCATGCTGGCTTTCAAAAAATTTATTTGCAGTTTCCCACAAATACTTTGATTGTAGTGATGATCAAACCGGTCTTGTTTCATATGCAGCCCTACCCACTGAGCAGACATTCGATTTAAAAGAAGACATTAAGATGAAGAGTAATAACAAATGTTCCATTATATTAATAGCCTGGGCATATCTTTACAAAGTGATATTTTACCAAATTTATTTTTTTCTGAATTTTTAAAGTTGTGCTTTCATTCGTCATCCTATGCAGAGTAAAAATATTCATGGACTCTGTCATTCTGCCTTCCTTCTACTTCAGTGAAAGACCATTTCACAATTAAGAGATTTAGGTGGTCAAGTTCTACTCTAGAGAGTTGTACTTCTCTTCCATTCTACTTTTGGTGTTTGCTTTGTGGCCTCTCTAAACTACAACAAAAACTATATCTGTAAAAGTATAGTAATGGTGGCTCGTAATAAACATTATATTTTAATATAGCCTTCATGAGTGGCTAGCCTACGGTGGGCTTTGCCATTTCTACGTAATGTCTGGCATAAAATATAACTGGGCTATCCATGGACTCATGCAGTAAAGCCCTTCGAGAAAAGTAATGATTCTTTAATATTCAAGCTTATTCCCTTTAGAGAAAAACTAACATCAGACAGCAAACTAAACATCAATTTTGTCCTGAATTTTTTCTTGTTTTTCTTTTTAAAATTCTGCCTGGGAGCTTGAAAGGTAACCTAGTGATCAAGATCACTGACGGTTCTTGAGAAGGACTCAAGTTCAACTCTTAGTACTCACATGGTGGCTCTCAGCCATCAGTAAGTCCAGTTTCAGGATCTCTAATGCCATCCTCTGTCCTCTGTGGGCACCTGAACACACATAATGCACACACACACACACACATACTTAGGCGTGCATATATATGTGATAAATAAAATCTTTTTTAAAAAATTCAGGATAATTTTAATCCAACTGGAGGAATCCCAAGTTGCCTGACTGCAAAGAGACTGACAATTGATTTCTAGTTCATTTCTACTATAAAATACTTATGTTAATGAAAAGATTAATGATTTGAAATTACTTACTAAATATTTATTAATATGCTTTCTCATTAGTGAAAGTATGTTTTTCTGAAATTTTAATGTCATTTTCACAAAGCAAATATTATTGCCTAATTCAGATCATGAATTTTAGTACTTCTGTTTTTTTGAGCTCCAAGTACCTTTATTATTTTTATAATACTTTTATCCAGGAAATAAGGCCTTTGTTTGGAAGTGAACAGCATTTGTAAATTTCAAATCTTGTGTGATGAGAGGCAGATCGGCTCTCCATACATGATGGAGCCTATGAACATGTTCCCAGACTATGAACAAATTTTGACATCTGAAAATAGGTTTTTGATTATCAGGAATAGCTAATCTCTGAAATGCTTTTATTTCATCTTTGTCCTTCTTCCTATTACTAATTTATGTATATTTTATTAAAGAAAAAATCTACTCCTCAAAGTTTTCCACAAAATAGAAATAAAAGGAACATTACCAAACTCTTTTTATTGAGGCTACAGTTACCCTGGCACCAAAACCACACAAAGATTCAACCAAGAAAGGAAATTACAGACCAATCTCATGAACATAGATGCAAAAATATGCAATAAAATACCCTCAAATAGAATCCATAACACATCAAAAAAATCATCCACTATGATCAAGTCAGCATCGTCTCAGTGATTCAGGATTGGTTCAACATAGGAAAATCTATCAATGTAATCCACCAAATAAATAAACTGAATGAAAAAAACCATGTGATTCTCTCATTAGATGCTGAAAAAGTATTTGATAAAATCCAACACCCCTTCATGATAAAGGTCTTAGAGAATTCAGGGATATAAGGAACATATCTAAATATTATAAAAGCAATATACAGCAAGCTGACAGTCACCATCAAATTGAATGGAGAGAAACTCAAAGTGATTCCACTAAAATCAGGAACAGTACAAGGCTGCCCACTCTCTCCTTATCTATTCAACATAGATCTTGAAGTTCTGGCTAAAACAATAAGACAACAAAAGGAGATCAAGGGGATTCACATTGGAAAGAATGAAGTCAAACTCGCTATTTGCAGATAATATGATAGTATACACAAGTGACCCCAAAGACTCTACTAGGAAACTTCAGCTGTTAAAGACCTTCAGTAATGTGGTAGGAGAGAAGATCAACTCAACTCAAACAAGTCAATTGCCCTCCTATATACAAATTATAAAGAAGTTGAGAAAGAAATTAGAGAAACATCACCTTTCACCATAGCCACAAATAACATAAAATATCTTAGGGTAACTCTAACCAAACAAGTGAAAAACCTATTCAACAGGAACATTAAGTCTTTGAAGAAAGAAATTGAAGAAGATACCAGAAAATGGAAAGATCTCCTAAGCTCTTGGATAGGTATAATCAACATAATAAAAATGACAATCCTACAAAACCCAATTATGGATTCAGTGCAGTCCACATCAAAATCCCAGTACTTCTGCTTTTCATAATTTAAAAATATTGAAGTAGCTGAGAATTTAGACAGTGACTTAAATATATGATTACTTGTCTGTAGAATCACTGCTATAGAGTAGTTAATACAGCATAGAGCTATTTAAGTGCTTGGACTATAGGCATGCACTTCACTCCTAGTTAATTTCCATTCTTTTTTTGTTTGTTCAATATTAATTGATTTTTATTGAAAAGCTTCACAATATATTTTGATCACATATATTCCTATCTGCCATCCTCTCCCTGATGTTTCTTTGTACCCGCCAACATTAGGTCCTTTTTCTTTCTTTCTCCTTTAAAAAAAAAAAAAGAATACAAACTTCAGGCTTCTGCTCTAAGAGTGCCAGGATCCACTTGGCTTGAATCCCAAAAGGTAAATAGAGCTATCATAACTTTGGCTGATATTTTAGTTTTTCCGTAAAATATTTCTACTTTATGTAACTCCTGGAAGGGCTTCTAATTAATGATAGTTATGATGCATCAGTTTCCCCATTGTTCTAATAATACTTCTATTTTACTATTTTGTTAAAGGCATAGAGACTATTGAACTCTTAAGTAGACAGTGCTCCTACATACCTAACCTATTGCAGTGAGACAAAATGTCATAAAATTGTCACACAAAAGCACATTAATAAAAAATAGTATCAGATGTCCTGGGAGAATACTCACTGGGTAAAAACACTTACTGTGTTAACCTTACAACAGGAGCTTGGTTCCCAAAATCCACAGCAAGATACAGGTGCAGGAGCATGTGTCTGTTTCCCTAGCAGTCTTATGGCAAGGAAAGGGAGGTGAGACATGAGAATCACCCAGAAGCTTATAGGCCAGCTAGCTTGGGATATATGGCAGGAGAGCAGAAACACTGGGAACTGCCTCAAAGGGTGAGAAGAAAGAACAACTTGTAAAAAGTTGTTCTCTGATCTATGCATGCATTATGACATGCTTACCACATGCATTTGCACACACACAGTCTTGCATTTGCACACTTATATGCATGCACATATGCATAAATACAAAGGTTAAAAAAACAGAGAAAATGCAATATGTTTCAGCATTTTATTAAGTTTTGCATCTCCCTGTAATTATATAACTGTTCTCATTTATAGAACGAAGTATCATATGAGATGTGAAGTTTGTTTTATTACCTTCCACCAAGTTCCAGCCTTCTATTATATGCGTCTCATGGGAGCTCAGTGGAGAGATTTGCCAGCATATAAACCCCTGTGGACATGCCCTATTTATTCAGTGTTCCCTCGATCTTCTGTGCCCAAAGGTTTTCTTCTGATGCTGTTGCTTTACTGTTATATTTTTAATGTTCTTAGCAGAGATATGGATGACTCTAGTCACAGAATTACTTAATGCAATCATTTGCCCCATTATTGCTGTATTTACATGTCTCTCCATTAGCCGATGAAATAAGTCAGGTTCTAGGATTATATAAATATGCTTCCCACCTTTTGAAAGAAAATGTGTAGGTATGAATGGCATGTTGAGGAGCCCTGGATAAATTAACTATAGACTTTCACATTTGAAATCAAGATTTCTGAGGTGAGGTTCAAAATGAATAAATGGTTACTGCTAAATATATTTATTTTCTTGTTTTTCTTTGTCATTGGTTCACCTTGACTTTAATATTTGGTAGGTGTGAACTTCATTAAAAAGATATAAAAAATCTCTGTGCTCATATATTTATTGTATAAATATAGATGGATGCATGACATTATATAGATGTGGATATCAGAGGACAATCTGATACTGTTCTCTATTGGTGTTTACTTGCCACCTTGTTTGAGACATGGTTTCTTGTTAGTCTCCGTTTGGATGCCAGGCTTGCTGGACTTTCAGCTTCTGGTAATTCTTCCATCTCCATCCCCCATCTCCCTATAGGAACGCGTAGAATACAGACACTTGCCAGTCTCCATCTGGTTGCCAGGCTAGCTGGACTTTTAGCTTCTGGTAATTCTTCCATATCCATCCCCCATCTTCCTATAGGAACACCTGGAATGCAGACACTTGCCCATATGTTGCATTTGTGTGCATTCTAGGAATGAGAAATAGATCCTCATTCTTATGCCACAAACAATGTCTTTATCCACTGAGTGACCTCCTAAGCCTAACAAAGCTCTATTCTTAATTAGTAATGAGGAGCTTCTTCTAATACTTCAAGCATTATTAAAAAAAAATAGATACCAAACTAAAGATCAAACTTTACAAAGAAATACACCGAAGATACTTGAGGTACAGCTCACATTGCTTAATGAGAAATACGTAATTTGCTTCCTCACTTGAACATCCCTTTTTCTTATCTTCAATATATTCCACTTCAAACTGGTATAACTGTAACTTCAGAATCATGGTGATAATTCAAATCTACCAAAGAAAAATTAAATGTTATACTTGAGATTACTAATTTTCAAATTTTTAACACATACCTGTTAACTTGGTTGGTTGTTAATACTATCTTAATTTTAACAGCTTTATTAAAGCAAATTTGCACATGAATATTGCTGTAATTTGATACTTTTACAAGTGTATACTACTCAAACAATCAGTATAGTCATGATAATGAAAAAATTCTCTATTTTCAACTTTTTCTGCTTAAAGGTTCTTTTTGTTATTTTTGATTTCTATGCCTCTCTAGCTTATCCAAAACCCCCAAGTAATTATAGCTCTGTTTTTGTAATTATGTCTGATTTTGCCTATCCTCAAATTCTGCCTAAATAAGATTTGGCAGCTTGTACTGTTTTGAGGGAAGCCTGACAATTCACTTCATCTATGTGTTTGGAGACGCCTCCCACTTCTTTCACACAAACAAGAGGCTTCTGTCTACTGTGAGTGGCATTGCTCAGCAAGCCTGAAGCACTGTGGTTTTCATCATTGATTTGTTAATGAACCATTTTTTTTGTTTTGTTTTATTGTAAATTTTGAAAATGTGTACAAAAATTCTGTAATCATCAATTTGAAAGTTTTTGTAAAAACAAATACATCTATTTATCAATAATGACCTTTTATTTGAGTATGTAGATCATATCTGAAGACACTGCCAAAATTGTAAAATTTCTAAAGTAGTTGTGCTATTTTGTATTTCTATCAAAAATTTTATATCTATTGATAAATATGTCATACCTATCTATTTATATCAATTCTATCTATCTCTATAGAGATATATCTATATGGATAGACAGATAGATAGACAGGTAGATAGATAGATAGATAGATAGATAGATAGATAGATAGATAGATAG
>JABTXL010021554.1:7864124-7908065 GCA_025134845.1 Neodon shergylaensis
TCTCTCTCTCTCTCTCTCTCTCTCTCTCTCTCTCTCTCTCTCTCTCTCTTTAATGGGACTTTTGGATAATGAAACACCTCCATTTGCTCTGGTACATTTCCATGTTCAGTTCTCTTTGCGGCATCATGCATGGCTGGTGCTCAATAAATACTAAGAAGACATTTTCGTAGAGCCACTAGGGTGCTGGCAGATACAGTCTTGCTCCAATATTCCATTTATGCACTAGAAGGGGATTAGCTTTGCTGCTAAATCATATGCCAATGCATGCTCTTACACTGCCAAGTACACAGCTGTTGATTAATACATATTAGCTGATAATGGATGTTCATTTCAATTTCTTCCTGGAGGTACATAAACAATGGCTATTTTTAGACCCAAATATGCTTGTGGCTGTGAAGACTAGCAACTGTGAGTAAAAAAATATATGGATCTAATAAACATTCTTAACCTTTTCAAAGATGAGTTTCTCAAAAATAAAAGGAATTGTTTTCTGAAATAATCTTTGAAAATATCCACACCAATCCCATATAATTAACAGAGAGAAAATTTATTCTTATTTTCTTATTGTATATTTCTTACTTCCATTCTTCTCATCTTCACTGTTATCTTCCCTTTTCCCAACTTGGGCAACATTTCATAGTCCTTTTCTATTTGAGAATTTTCTTCTCCCATTGCCTGGGAACCATTCATCTACATGGATTCTCAAACAAGGATCAGATTTCAATGTTCTTCAACAACTGTAATTTACTGAACCTCTGAATCCCTATGTGTATGTTGCCCACTATAGATTTTTCTTAAATCTAGAAGGTTCTATACATTGTTTAGTGTTTTTCTAAGTGCATCATAAAACAATAGTGCTGGAAAAATATAATTGTTCAAATAGTAAAACAATCGGACAAATGCATATTTATTGAATTATTATGGGACAGAAAACCCAGTACTCACCATGCGAACCCTAACTTTGCTAGAAAATCTCCTTATGTACAATTCCATGTGCGAGGAGTAAACAGACTACTCCTTAAACTAACTACATACTCTGAGGTTTTTTTTCCTTTTTGTTATTTTTTATTAATTTAAATTATTTCTGAAATATTTTGTAACCATGCAAATGTTAGTTTTTTTTAATTTATTTATTTATTATTTATTTATTTATTTATTTATTAAAGACTTCTGTCTCTTCCCCACCGCCACCTCCCCTTTCCCTCCCCCTCCCCCAATCAAGTTCCCCTCCCTTGTCAGCACAAAGAGCAAACAGGGTTCCCTGTCCTGTGGGAAGACCAGGGACCACCCACCTCCATCCAGGTCTAGTAAGGTGAGCATCCAAACTGCCTAGGCTCCCACAAAGCCAATACGTGCAGTAGGATCAAAACCCATTGCCATTGTTCTTGAGGTCTCAGTAGTCCTCATTGTCCACTATGTTCAGTGAGACCAGTTTTAACCCAGGCTTTTTCAGACCCAGGCCAGCTGGCCTTGGTGAGATCCCGATAGAACATCCCCATTGTCTCAGTGTGTGGGTGCACCCCTCGTGGTCCTGAGTTCCTTGCTCGTGCTCTCTCTCCTTCTGCTTTGGACCTTGAGGTTTCAGTCCGGTGCTCCAATGTGGGTCTCTGTCTCTGTCTCTTTTCATCGCCTGATGAAGGTTAATGTTCAGGAGGATGCCTATATGTTTTTCTTTGGGTTCTCCTTCTTATTTAGCTTCTCTAAGAACCCGGATTATAGGCTCAATGTCCATATCTATCACCATGCACAAAACTCAAGTCCAAGTGGATTAAAGACCTCAATATCAAGCCGAACACACTGAATCTGATAGAAGAGAAAGTGGGAAGTACTCTACAACACGTGGGCACAGGAGACCACTTCCTAAGTACAACCCCAGCAGCACAGACAGTAAGGGCCTCATTGAATAAATGGGACCTCCTGAAACTGAGAAGCTTCTGTAAAGCAAAGGACACTGTCGCTAAGACAGAAAGGCAACCCACTGACTGGGAGAAGATCTTCACCAACCCCGCAACTGACAAAGGTCTGATCTCCAAAATTTATAAAGAACTCAAGAAACTAGACCGTAAAAGGCTAAGCAACCCAATTATAAAATGGGGCACTGAGCTGAACAGAGATCTCTCAACAGAAGAAGTTCAAATGGCCAAAAGACACCTAAGGTCATGCTCAACTTCCTTAGCGATCAGGGAAATGCAAATCAAGACAACTTTAAGATACCATCTTACACCTGTCAGATTGGCTAAAATCAAAAACACCAATGATAGCCTTTGCTGGAGAGGTTGTGGAGAAAGGGGTACACTCATCCACTGCTGGTGGGAATGCAAACTTGTGCAACCACTCTGGAAAGCAGTGTGGAGGTTTCTCAGGAAATTCGGGATCAACCTACCACTGGACCCAGCAATACCACTCTTGGGAATATATCCAAGAGAGGCCTTATCTTACAACAAAAGTATATGCTCTACTATGTTCATAGCAGCATTGTTTGTAATAGCCAGAACCTGGAAACAACCTAGATGCCCTTCAATTGAAGAATGGATGAAGAAAGTATGGAATATATACATATTAGAGTACTACTCAGCAGTAAAAAACAAGGACTTCTTGAAGTTTGCAGGCAAATGGATGGAAATAGCACTATCCTGAGTGAGGTAAGCCAGACCCAAAAAGAGGAACATGGGATGTACTCACTCATATTTGGTTTCTAGCCATAAATAAAGCAAATGTTAGTTTTTAAAACACAGTTATTTGACTTAGCATCCTTTTTATTGTCCTATACGTTGGCCTCTTACTTTGTACCATTCCTAAGAACCTCATCCTATTGGCTCTAAGCTTCTGTTCAGTCTTGGATATAGTCCTTGGAACCCTCCATTGTTCTGTTTGTTTGTTGCCAGGACTGTACAGCAGGAACACTTCTGTTCTGTGATTCTCCATTTATGAGAATTCTCCATACCCAGTGCTTGGGGTTCCTAAGTCGTTGTTAGAGTAGAAATTGTTGACTCATTAAATATTATTATTAGTTTTGTTTAGGAGTAGAATGTATAGAGACATGCTTCCATCTGCCTGCTCTTTAACTTTGAAAGTGATTGTTTTGTTATATTTATAAATAATTTTGAAGATAAGAAACTAAATGCCAAAATTGAAAAGTTTATTATTTTTAATTTTAGTTTTGAGATTATAATTTAATTACATATACCCCTCCTCTTTCCTCCATCAAAATCCTCTGATATACCACTTCTCACTTTCTTTTAATTCCACAGTCTCATTTATCTCTAATTGTTTGTGTGTGTGTGCATGCACATGCATGCATGCATACATATATATCTACATACATACATATTCCTAAATATAACCTACTCAGACTGTCTAATGTTATTTATTCCTATCTTTTCAGGACTGTTTAACCCTAGGTAACCAATTGGTGTGATCTTCCATAGGAAAGCCCTCTGCCCCTCCCAGGTTTACTTTGTTGACTATATAGTTCTTTGTAGAGGGTTGAGGCCTCACGGGCTTTTCCTCATTCATTTTGGCATGTACAGTTGTATCCTCTTTGTTCAATTCATATTTGGCCAGTCAGGTATGTGAAAATCTATGGATTTAGCTTCTGATAGTTCTAGAAGACCCAATCATGCCAAAAACTCACTGATATTCTGGCTGTTATAGACTTTGTGCCACTTCTTCAGCAATGATTCCTGAACTTTAGGGGTCTGAACTTTTTTAGTTTTTGTATTGCTTGAACTGTCTTCCATAAGCTCTGTATTTTGATTTATTTTGTTTTTCTGTAGTAGTCTACTGTAGCAGACTTTCTGGGTTTGTCAGGACCCAAATCATGACGCAGAGAATTATTATTAGTTATTAATGCTTGTCCTTAGTTTAGGCTTGTCCCATTAGCTTTTATAATGTATTTTAACCTGTTTCTCTTCATCTACATTTTGCTTCAGGACTTCTTACTTTTCTTTCATTCTGTATGTCATACTTTCCTGTTTCCTCCAAGTCTGTCTGTCTGGCGACTGCCAGGCTGACTGGCCCCTGGGGTTTCCCTCTTTTTCTATCTCATTTTCTCTTGAGCCTAGATTCCCCCTCCTACATATTCTCTTTGCCCACCAGCCCCAACTATCCCTCAACTGCCTAGGTATTGGCCATTCAACTTTTTATTAGACCAAACAGGTACCCTAGGCAGGCAAGATAAAACAGCAACACATCTCTATAAAGTTAAGCAAATTCAGCATTAACAAAAGCAAGACACCTTTACATAATTAAACAAAAAACAGCATAAACAAATGCAGCACATCTTTCTAGAATTAAACAATTATTCTACACAACAAACACATGAAATACATCTTTTCCTACTTAAACAAATATTCTATTCCACAATATTCTAGTGAAGTCATGGATACTGGAAGTGAATCTACAATCACAAATTTAGTAAACCAGTATAATTCCTAACAATAACCTATAAACATTTGTCCTTATACCCACAAATAATTCTAGTATTCACCTACCATCAGGTAAAGTTCTTTTTGCAGAAAATAGAAACCACTATAGAAATTCACATATTGATACTTATTTATAGATTCTTGAATATATATGGTTTCAATAGATTACAATTTCAATCCTTGTTAAGGTTAACATTACACTATTTTAGGCCAGTGAGTGATATGTTCTGGTTTTAAGGGTTGTTTTCTTGTTTTCTTAGTTCTTACGATATAAACTCAGGGATCTTTAGCAGCTTTTAAACAATTCTGCTGTGGCAAGAATTCTAGTGTTATATCTTATGGAATTCCTACTAAAGGACATGACAATTCTTTGTCATGTTTTATTTGAAAACAGTGTTTAAGGCACTGTTGGTCCTATAAGTAACCAGGCTTATTATGTCTGGAATTACATCCAGATTATGTCATGGACACTTGAAAGAAGAGTGTGTTGAGATACAACAGGTAATGACTCAATATTTATTGGTTCTTTTTCTAATTCTTGACTCTAGAATTAAAACTTTTTTTTTGTTGTTAAAACAATAGACAAAGATGATAGGCTCCATTTCTGTGGCCTAGTCACTTAATATTTCATTTCATTAGCAGATCAATATTAGAAAATCTTTTCCTGGTTTGATTAAATGGTTGTTAGGTGGGCCACATGGAAATAAAGTTCAGATGATTTCTAGTAACTACAGACAACTTCTAGGACATAAACTGACCTCTGACCTATAGTTACTCAAAGTTGGGGATTGAGGGTGGGAGGAAGATGCTAATTTAAAAGCTACAGTGAAAAGAATGATGCAAATAATCTTGTTAGTAGAAGAGACAGTCTCCTAGGTTATCTCAATGAATTGATCTCAAATTTTAGTAGGAACAATTATACACAGTGATGCATATATAGATTTCTGACACATAGAAAATACAGATGCATGAATGCACATTTTAATCAAAGGACAATCCATAGCAATTTGTTATCCAGCAATAGAAAGTGGAGCACATCCCACAGTGATTCACTTGCTTTATTACAAATGGCATACATAACAGCCTTCTTAAAGTAATAATGCTAAGAACAAAATAGAATTACTACAAGCTAGGTGAAGAATATAAGGGAAAATCAGGGAGGGAGTTGAAAAGAAGGGAGAAAAGGTGGTATGAGGTCCCTCTTATTGGCACATATAGCAATTAGTGCCCCTGATATACATATGGCACATAATAGCAATTAATGAAAAACAAGGCCATGAATTTGAATAAAAAAAGGAGGATTGTATCAAGGGTTTAGACTGAGGAAAGGGAAGGTGGTATATTGATGTCAGAAGCTCAAAAATAAAAGAAATGTTTATTAAAACCAGATTAAAATAAAAACTAATGGTCCTGCCCATGTATCTGTGTTATAGTCTCAAGGTGAACATTCTATCTTAGAAAGGCTATAAAGTTCCCATGCAGCTGTCTGTCTGAAACTCCCTACTTTCTCCAATGACATTTTTAGATTTTTACTTAGTTAAAACTATCTATAGATAGATAGATTCAGGAGAAATATTCTGAGCACAGTACTTCCTGAGTTTTTAGAGATGAAAATTTTGATCTTTATCATCAATATTTTGGAAGATTTTCAATTCTTGAGTCATGATTGCTCATGATCATGAGTATGTCAAGTGATTTTGAAATATCTCTACATGACACACAGACCATTGATGATCCCATTTCCTTTCTCTTACAAGTAACTCTTGTTAGATGTTTATTTTTTGTTGTTTTTGGTTTGTCCAGCAGAAAATTTCTTCAGCTTAACAGATGCTGATCTATGACCTCCCATCCAAACATCAAGACATGTAGGAGTTGCCCTACATGTTTTGTAACTCATATTTTGTAATATAAATTGAAATAAAACCAACCATTTTTAGTAGCTGTACTGGAAAAATCATGGTTAATGTGTTAATCTACAAATAGTAGTGTATCCATTGGGGGAAAGGAAGAGAAACAGTCCCAATATGTTATTCAAAACCTGATGAAATTTATAAACTGAGAAGCTAAAAACCTACTCAAAGCACAGTGGACAGACAATTAAGGATCTTGCTGAACTAATATTTGTTTAGAACTTAGAGAAATTATTTTAGATATTGGATGCTATACTAAAAGGCATTGTGCTATTGTGCTGTCATCATTCTTTGCCAACTATTTAGGATGCAGTTTGCCTATGGTGAAGTATGATTATGATTAAACTTTTGAAGAAATTGTTTAAAAATACAATTGGCTTCCTCTATAACAGCAAGTCTCCCAACAATGACACACAAAAGTGTTCCCTTTTAGTACCAAATGCAAAAAATATTGATTTTTCTCTAAAGTATGTCATTTGCCATATTGCATTAAGGCACTTTAAAACCTTTTAACACTGCGGAAGTTGAAACTAAAGGACTTGAAATGTACATTTTGTGGCATAATTTCTTAAGAATACTTGATCACAGGTATAGAATAATGATTGCATTTCATGCACACTTTCATGAATTAACTTTTTCCTTCAATACCTGTCATGGTTTCTACATATAATTGCAAAGGAGTCTTTTTCTTCATTTTTCTAATACACAGTAAAGTATAAATTAAGGTTTTTTCTTTTATAAGTCAAATACTTAGCAATTTTCTATATATTTTGGAGGAAATGTTCATGAGTATTCTTTACCTACCTAGAAGAAGAAAACATAGTTCATATAAATTATGGATGTGAGAATTTAAATAAGTGTTTTGCATATTTAATAGTAATAAAATTCCCAAACGAAACTGTATACTTCTGATAAATTTCTAAGAACTTGATGAAACAAAAGAAATAATAGACATAAAATTACATTTTATAACGTCAGCATTATTCACATATGATAATAATCATAGGATTCTAAAGCGCAGGTAGAAATTGCAATGTTTTTTAGTCATGTAAAATCCATATTTTGGCCATTCCTAGTCATTAAAGCTAATAGGATATCAGCAAAGTTGAAACTGATTTTATAAGCATGGTTCCATGTAAATATTCTTAGTGAGGGGTATTTATTGAGTCATTGCTAAAAGTAAAAATTCCATGTAATAATACTGCATATGCAAATGCATGTCTAGATACCTTCTGTTCCCTTAAATCATAGTGATTTGACACCAAATCATAGCAATGTCTGTTCTATGTATTTCTTAACCTTCTTCCTCTCAGAGGTGACATTATGCCTACTGACACCACATAGTTCTAATATAGTCTGTTTGTTCCACAATCTCATATTAATAGATAATAGGACAACTTCTCCTACTCTGCTCAATTCATTAGCTCACTCCTTATTTTATTTTGACTCTATAGTGATACCAGTTTCCAGATATGAACGTCATTAATTAGGACACAATGAGTTTGAAGTTAACAAATTAAGACATTATTCATAGTCAGCAGCAGTACAATTAAGTAGCAAAAGGTACTTTTGACTGTTATTCACCAAGGACCAGCAGCAAGCAAATGCTACCTGGACTTAGCACAGATTGGGAGAATGGTCTGGCTACTGGGAAGACCCTATATAAGGAGGATGCCTTTCAGGGCTGAGTGATAGTGGAGGTAAATACCAAAGAAGGGGAAGATGAAGAGTGAAAATCATCCATTCCAAGCTGGAGAATTTGCCTCATTCAAAAGAACAGGAGATTTTTACTGGTGGCTGGGACAAAGATGCAGATATACACATGAGTCCAGCTAGCCAGGAGCTTCTGACTGTAGTATCTTCCTGAAAACTGAAACTGTCTAAAGCCTGGTTAACACACACACACACACACACACACACACACGCCTGTGGTTAGATGGGTAAGATTTTGATCTCTAGAGTTTCTGCTCTTCAGGATGTTTACTTTGTCTTTCAAATCAACATTTTTGTTTTTTGTTTTTGAGACAGGGTTTCTCTGTGCCTTTGGAGCCTGTCCTGGAATTAGCTCTTGTAGACCAGGCTGACCTCAAACTCTCAGAGATCCACCTGCCTCTCTCTGCCAAGTGCAGGATTAAGGTCATGCATCACCACTATCTGGACACAAATAAGCTTCTTATTAAATCAAAAGTGTATGCTGTTGTGATGAATTCTGTAACTAATTACTGAACATTTGTGAGAATATTTTGTTTGCTAAAGTTTTATTGTTTATTTGTCCATTTGGAGTCTCCACTCTCTTCCGATTGTTCTGGTGTCTATATGCAGCCTCGAGGATGCAGTTTTGAATGTACTGAATCTACAGCCTTGTTCTTTATTTTAAAAATGCCCCATACTTACTCATACATACATAATGAGGTGTCACATCATCTTATTATGTAATCTAACATTTACCCTGTAGCCACAATGGTTTGTCAGCAAACACCTTCATCGAAATCGTTCTGCACATCCCACTGATGTGCCACTGATATATCAAAATCTAGAGACCACAGCCAGGCTGTTTCTTGCATGAAAATGCCAGAACATCACTATTCTGTATGTTTCCTATAAAATTAAAAAAAAAAAACAAAGTAAAGCTTGATTTTACTCATGTATGTTGACTTCCTTGAGTCTCAGCTACTAGTGAAGTCCACATTCCCATTTCCATGTGGAGCTTGAACCTCAAGCCAATAAAATGAGCACAACATTTAATCAGGACTACTGGTACCCAAGGATATCTTATTCTATTCGGGCGTGTCGATAATAATACTGGAGGATAGGTGGTTGTTTGTAAATAACACTGAATTAAGTTTTCACAGATCTTGTTCCATAGGACTCCTGATCAAGGTGTCATCACGTTATTGTCTATCTAGTGAGGACTCGCCATATACTTAATAGATAACATCTTTCTTTGTCCTGCATGGTCTACAGGATGAATGTGCTCCGGTCAGACTTGTTTTGAAGGGCTTTGATCTTAAACACATAGGCAGAAGCCTCATGTCCTGACCATATCACATAGGACTTAGCTCTCTCTAGCATATATAGATGAAATTGGGATAGTTAGGCACATTCCTAATAATATTTTTAAATGACGGACATATTGTTAGAGAACAGCTAAGAAAACCTGATAGATACATGTTTGTAGTAAAAAAAAGGACAGCATCAAGATATCAATAGATAGGAAGTAACAGGTAACAGGTACCCTTCTGAGATGGCAATCTGTGACTATATTAGAAAAAAATACTTCTAATTACTAATATGTGAAATGGGAGAATAAACAAAAAGTACTAAAATAAAATTCTGCTAAAAATGGAAAATAAAATAATAAATCATTAAGAAAAAACAAAGTGAAAACAGATTCTTTACAAAGCTCTTCAAAACTGGCAAATTCTTAGGCTATAAGAAAGAAGAGATGAAATTACCGAACTTAGTAAAGGACATGGTGGCATCATTTCCAACCTTAGAATTAAAATATGATGTACTATTATATGCACCTGTATGTTCACAAATCAAGTAACTTAAATGCAAGGAGAAGATTTTGAAGAAAGCACAGTTTCTCAAAACGAATTCAAAAAGAACTAAAACACCGGAAAGCATGCATAACAGGCACAGATGCAAGTGCTAATTTAAAAACTGTAGCAACAGTGAGAAGCCTCTGGTGCAAGTTTCTTGTCCGTTTAGTTTCACTGGATGTTCAAAAGCAACTCCGGCACTGTGTAAGGACACTCAGCACATTGTTCCCTGTGCGAGTGTGAGGACCTGAGTGGATTTCCAGCATCCTATCAACAGCAGGTGTGACTGTGTGCTTCTGTAATCATCCTACTTGGGAGGCAGGCAGGAAGAGTTGGCTGGATAGCCGGCCTAGCCAATTAGATGAACTCTCGATTCAGTGAGAGATCATCTCCCTGAATAGTCAAGAATAGCTGAAGAAGAAACCTGATGTCAACCTCTGCCCTCCACACGTATGCCTGCACACTCAAACATGTTCCTGCATATGTACAACTGTTCTGATCCTGTTGATGTCTTATGTGTGTAACTACATTACTCTGAGTTCATGAATGACATAGCAATGCTGTGTCAAGAAGATGGTGTTTTACAACACTCTTTAACATTCTCCTCTGGGTCACCCTAAATATATCAATAACAACCTTAAGAAAATTTCTATTTGAACAGAACTTACTACTGTCTGATGAGTAGGCAAAGAGAACTTCAAAGGCAGGTCTCCAACAGCTCATCTTTCCTTTACTGTTCTACAGTAGCCAGTAGATAGACTTTATGCATGACACTGTTTGATGTCAGCCTGTGTCCTAAGGCATTTGGTGCTGAAGAAAATATTCTGGAACTCCAGTGATCAGGATTTACAGTTTCTCTTGCAGGGTTATTTCAGCCTTTCAACTACTCCTCACACTCTCTTATCTACTCACACTCCTGCCTGGAAGCCCTGGAACTAAGCAACTGAATTTTCTATTGTCAGGTAACTGACCTCTTACATGATTCACTGAATGTTTCCAAGATGACTCAGGGTACCTGCCTCTATCCAAACTGTAATAGGTAGTCAGGGAATCAGCTCCAGCACACCCTGGGCCAGTCAGCATCTAAGTACTAGGAGTAGCCAGGGTCACTGGAACTCAGTCCTTTGCTGCAGACAGATCCCAGCAGGCAGACAAGATGTGCATCAGCTGAGCATGCAACCTATCTACAATAGGACATTTAGCTGTCAGGCAGTGGCTGTCATAACTGCTCTTAGAAGCCAGACATAGTGAGTCAACTAAGTGTCAAGGGCAAGATGGCCTGCTTGGGTGCCCAGGACAGGGATCTGGTGCCCTTCAGTGGTCAGACAGTCAAACTTCTTTAGCTGTTAAGCAATCAGAGATAGGCACCCCACCCAGGGAACTAGTCCTGCACTCAGTCTGTTCCTCCACTTTTCTATGCTGCTTCTGCCTTTGTCTTCTGTTCTGAACATACACCACTGAAAATGTGTGAGCAAAGACTACCCAGGAGAAGCCTTTGATGTCTCCATGTTGCAACACAGGAGAAACAGCACAGAGGTGCTTTTGGAACAGCATGTAGCCCCAGAGCATCTTCTGACACCTTTGTCTCCCACCCTTGGTGTGACTTTGAAGCAGTCACACCTCAGCAGGAATCTTTCTGTCCCCAGAACCTCCTGGGGACAGACTTCAGCAGCTCAGGAGGCTGACTGTGCAGCCCCTGATTCTTAGTGATAACTTAAGCAGTGTGTCAAAGATGCTCCCTCTTGTTTTCCTGGTTCTATATTATTCCTCCAGGAGAAAAACAAGCAGCAAAAACAAAAATCTCTTGGCCTTTTCTTCTTATTTTCTTCTCTAAATATTAGTGTTTCTCTGAGCTCTCTCCCAGGCTCCTTTCTTTACCTTTTCCTGCTTGTGTGATGTAATTTAAGTTGTTTCTCTACCTAGGAACTGGGCATCTGTTATTAAACATTTATCATCATCTTCCATTTCTCAGTGTGCATGACTTCTAGGACTTCTGGATTTCTGTTTTCAGTGTCACCATTTTTGAATATATTTCAAAATGCCGTCAACAGTTTGGTTCTATATATAATTATTTTGCTAATACTAAATTATTTTTTCATGTCTACTCCAAATATATATTATGTTTTATATTAGTGAATAAGAAAATATAATTTGTTGAGGCCCATACTTCCCAGATCACCCCAAGCCTGTAGTAGGTCATACCTAATTGCCAACACCTTTGCATCGCTCTTCCTGTGTCCTCCATCATCCATTGGACAGTCTTCTGTTTGCACGCTTGTTACTGATCATCAAGGTACACTAAACATTTTGTATTGGGCTCTAAGAATTTTAGGGCGGTAAATTCTACAGCATATTATTCAAAATTTCCCATTCATAACTTTTTTATATCTCTCCCACTTCCTCACTCAATAAGAGTGGACCTCATAGTTTTCTTTTATCCTTTGTTTGGATCCTCCCAGGTCTTAATCTGTACTCATTTAACAGCATTTACCACATTTGAATAATTATGTAGCACTTTATACTTAAGGCTCCTTTCCATTTAGTGAAGTTGTAAGTTTTTGGAAAGTTTTAAAAATTAGAGTTACATTTTTATTCTACATTTCCTAAGTAATTTAGGGGGGATAAATAATTGTTTTATATTCTAAGTCTTATTTTATGTATATATGTATATATATATATTTAATATATATTGATTTATATATAAATTAATTTATGGCAATATAGTGTTCTTCATTTTAATGGCTAATCCTAAACCTAAATAATTCTAAAACATTCTTTTCCATTTTGTGCCTTGTCTTTTTGTGACTGCTATTGAAGCTCAAGCATTTATTTTCATATCGTGGTGTCCCTCATGAGCCCAGGCTTATCTTCGGCTTGAGGTCCTGCAGCTTCAGCCTTCTAGAAGCTGGACCACACAGCTGTGCCTCAGTGCTCTACACAAAGTTTCCTTTTAAAATAAATACAACATACACTCCATTTAAATGCAATTAAATTCTTCTACTCTATTCAAATTAATCTCTCTCCTTCCTTGCCAACATTCTCTGGTGCTGATGTGGTGGATACTTGAGTATTGTCATTTCAGCACCACTGATTCAGAAATCCTAGTTCTTATTCCTTCTCTGTGCCTCCGCCCTCATTCCCACTGCTTTGTTTTAATGTGAAGAAACAAAAGTTAAAGCGCTAAAGCTTGACTTGGTGCTGTGTTCCCAAAGCAGAGAAGAGAAGATTTATGACTTTCTTTCCACTGTAAGTGTTCCACCTTCAAGCCAGTACTGGAATAAACATAAGGAGTTCAAGGTTTAGCAAGAATGAGGACTGGAGTTTGGAAGGACCAGGACTCATGGCAGCTGCACAGCTGCATCCTATCAAAGGAGACTGACAGAAGTCCTGCAGAGACTGCAGTCTGGCAATGCTTTACAGATGGTGCTGCTCACCAACTTCCTCTTGGGCCGGCAGAAGCAGACCCTGTGCCTGAAGTGAAGGGAGGAAGTGAATGATCTCCCTTTTCTGAGAAGGGCGAGATCACTACTGGAATTCATGTGCAAGTGTGACATTTTAACAGGGTTATTTCATATGAATATTGATGAACAGCTCATACTTCCTCAGTAGCCTTGAGTGAAACTGGAAAATTAGAAGTCTCAAATAGGACATTCTTGGATACTCAGAGGATAAACTGGCTAATTTATAAGCATGAATGTCAAACATTATTATCACTTAACTGTGAATTGCTCTTTGGATTAATTTGTTAAAAAATCCCTATTTTTTTTCTTAATGTGGCCTTAGATTTCTGATAAGAAATTATTTTTGTCATTAATTATATGTTGTTGCTTTTCAAATCAATTAATGTGGAAATTAGAGATACTTTCCATGTAATAATTTGATAATTTCTATAAAGTTTAAAGTGTGATAATGTTGCTCACAAGATACTGAAATAAAAAAATTTTTCCGAATGATTGTTCAGTGTCTTCAAAATGGTTGACATACACATTTAATTTTCTTGAAACATGAATAATATCTTCAAACTATTTAAAGATATTTAATATATAGAAACCATAATTGTATTCTCTATTGCCATCTTAAAAATCTTGGAATTTCTAAATGCATTAAATGCTATTTAAATATGAAAGACACTGTTGTCTTGGATTGATTTAGTTTTTAAGTGTAAGTTATTCCCTTAAGAGAAAGGTGAGATAAAAGATATGCTGATGAAATAGTTCACCTTCCCTGACATGTTAACGCCAGTTGCTGTTTTGGAGGGTAAGAAAGCCAAGGAACAACTCTTGTGCTATTTTCAGAATATATCTTCAAAGAAATTTCCAAAAGTTAAGCACATCAAAAAGATGTAGCTAATTATGTATTTCTGATATTTTAAATTTCCACCACTCTTTCATTTTAAAGGAAGTCCTCTGAACCATCCCTCATTACTGGATCCAAAAACCTCAGTTAATAGGGAAGCTACAGCTGTGACCAGATACAAGCATAGAAATAAATTTTTGTTAGTGAGCACACATCATATAATGTATATTTATTAATTTTTTAAGAAGTTGTAAGAATTGCCTTTCATCTGAGTTCACCCTCGAAGACCAGTAAGTTTATTGAAGTTACACACTGAACATTCTTAAGGCGTTATTGACAGAAGTATGGGTACCCCAAACAGCAACACTTAAAAGTCTTCACCCAGTATAGTGACTTTCCCATAGTTCTCTAAGTGGACCCCCACTGCTCTGTAGTCTTCTCTATTCTGTGTACTGTGGCTTCTCTCCAAGCCCATGAGGCCACATGTGATTAGAGCTGAGTTGCATAGCACTGAGTGGAAGAAAGGCTGGATATTTACCCCCTGTACTCCTTTTCCAAAGGAATATCAGCATTCAGCCAAACTGGTGTAAGCAGGAACTGCTGACCTTGTGAAGATGGTAGTCGTTTGCCTGATGACAGTGCTGTGCAACACCCTTAATCAAAGCAAACTGAATTGAAACGACAAATACAGGATAAAGTAATAAGTGTATGTCATAGATGATGCTAAGAAGTAGCAGATTCATAGGAAAGCAACATCAAATTTACATTTACAACACTCAGCAAGACTCAACTAAGGAATGCCAGTGGAAACTATGATGTTGGAGTTACCACTGAAATATCTTTAAGATGAATGCCATCTCTATTCTTTCCATAGATGAGCACCGTGTGAGATTTATTTTACTATACATATTTTATATTGTGAGATAAGTAACAATAAACATAATAGTTATTGTTCCTTTATAAAACTGAACCATTGGTTTACATTGGATAAGAGGTTTGCTGTTGAGTCAGTGAAAAGTGGCTGAGATAAAGCACCCATCTTCCTTATTGCCCTGTAAACTTCAAGATTTGTCAAGGTGCCTTTTTTGTTAGTTTGTGCATTGTAATTGGGATTAACAAATGACTGAGTGGGTGTGTAAGTGAGTGTGTGCTTGTGTGTGTGTGTTACAGTACTATACCATATAGAACACTTGAACTTGTCATGTCTCTTCTTCTATCTTTGCCATGGAGGTTTGGAAGCCAACCCCCATTAACAAGGAGTGTGAAGCCAATAGAATCATTTGTGTTTACAGATGTCTAGATTCCTCTGGCTAGATTTGTGATGACCAGTCCCCACCAAAGCTTAGGTGCATGTGCAAGTGGAGAAAGACAATCTGAGTAATTCAGCACCTTCTCTCCTATACAAAGATCAACTTATAGGACGATATAGTCTACAATTTTTTTATAACCTATCTTTTATCCTGTAGTTTATATTTATGACAATCTTGTTTATAAATATCAAACATTTCTTTCTTAAGGCCCATGGATGGAAGAGTTCCCAGTGGGTAAACATGTCACAGTGAAGGGAATCTTCACTGGCAGCTACCCATCTGAAAGACAAAAGAAAGCATACTGGAACCTCTTTGTCTCCCTCTATAAGGCCCTCTGGATAAATCTTACCTCTTATTTGTCTTTTCATGAGTGACTGTAAGAAAAGATGCCATCTATCAGATTAGTGGCTTTACTGATATGGGCCGGGATACCTTTATTTTTCTTTCTTCATCAGTGACCATGAAGTTGACAGAAGCTATTAGATGTAAATCTTTAATAATATGTTACCTTAATGGATTTACTCTGTATTTCATCTGGCTAACTATAACCTGTTGTTGCAGGCTTGCAGGATGCATTATCCCACAAAATTCTGGTGTGGAATATATATATATATATATCTATATATATATATATAGATATATATATATATATATATATGCCTAGTAAATCAGTCAATTTTTAAAGATTGAACAAGTTAGGGAAGATTTTGGCTTTTTAGTGGGCTGAACTTCCAATATTTTCTTTAAACATTTTATTTGACCCTTTGCTTCAAATTCAGAATTCTCAGTCACAATTACACTTATCAATTCAGATAGGAGACAAGCACAGTGACACTCAAGAGTGAATTTTCCCTTTTAAAAACATCTTTCTGTTAGTTAGACTGCCTGGATTTTTTTTTAAAAAGAAGATGGTATTATTTGCATTCTTAAACTAACGACCAATGCTTGAGAAGCTATGGGACACAGAATCAAGAAACCACTAACATAACTCTGAAAAAAACTCAGAACACCTTGACCTGCTTATGTTGTAACAACTCAAAAGTGCAAACAAAGAAGGGCTGCCCAGAGCATAATAGGGCAGAATGAGTGGACACTAAGCATAGAG
Source organism: Neodon shergylaensis (assembly GCA_025134845.1). Lineage (NCBI taxonomy): Eukaryota > Metazoa > Chordata > Mammalia > Rodentia > Cricetidae > Neodon > Neodon shergylaensis. The sequence goes on from JABTXL010021554.1 coordinate 7,880,718, forward strand.
TAAGTGAGACCTCAGTGTCTTAGAGATACTGGCTTGGAGATCCCAGGCAGAAAAACCAGCACTGAGACCCAACACGTGCTGCATCTCCAGGCTCCTGCGTGTCAGCATCCTTCGATAGTGGGCTAGTGTTGGAAGCGTATAGCAGAGAAAATTCTGAAGTATCCTCTAGAAACCAATTAACAAATTATGTAAAGCAATGTGTCAAAATTCAAGCAAAACAAAGTAAACACCTTAGTGGTCTAGTGTTATCTCCTTAGTGTAATATACAAAAAGTAAAATATGATAAGAAATATAAAAATAATATATAAAGGTGCCACTGTGGGCTCAGTAGCACTGGGAAATTCATGAGTACTACCATTTTGACTTATGTCATGTGGATGCATTCACCAAAGTGGTGATGAAGTCACACATATTTCTGTAGTCTCTATATTTATAATGTCATTCACCAGGATGGTGACAAACATTGTTACTTTCTGCTCATGAGCACAGCTGCATGGTAAACTAGAGCCTCTATCAGGGCGCTAGTATCTGTACCACCTACCACAGTTTAAATGTGTACAATTTCACACTTGACTTTGATATTTTAACTTCCCCTCAATTCCAAGACACAAGATGCTGCTCGTTGCCGTTTTATTCCACTCAAGAACAGTACGGTATGAGATCAGACAGATCTTGGTGTCTCTGTGTTGGCTGGGATTTGAGACCTTTGGAAAGCAGCTTGTTAAAACAGTTCATCCTAATTTAAAAATCTCAGTTTCTTTATGTGCACTTGTTCACAGTTCGAAAAGCAGCTGCTGGGTGACATGGTCTAAGGCAGCCTGACTTAAACACACCAGGAGACTGCTTTAGTTCTTTCTGCTCCCTGACACCAGGATTCCCAGGTTCTCTGAGGCAGCTGGGTAGAGAAGGAAAGAAGGTGGAATCTCATGCTCAGAAAAAGAAGACAGGAAGTTAAATTAAGCTTACCTTTAAGATCCACACTGTTTAATCTCTCCGTAAGAGATTTGGGGAGTAGGATGTGGTGGGAGGGTGGGGGCATTACACAAAGTGAAGGAGACACTGAGCCAGCCAGGGGATTTGGTTTTCTTTCTTTAGCTTCAGTTTCTTGGTCTCTCTTATTATCTGTCTCTAGTTGACCTTTGGTGTCTTTCTCTGTATCTGCCAGTTCAAACTTCCCACTGCTCACTGCATCAATTATTACATATTTATGCAGGCAAGTGGCTCTAGTCTTTAATTTTAGACATTATAGTTATTTATATTTTTGTGTTTTGTTTTTTGTTTCTTTGATTTTCTCTGTAGTTTTGGAGTCTGTCCTGGAACTAGCTCTTGTAAACCAGGCTGCCTCTAACTCACAGAGAGCTTCCTGCGTCTGCCTCCTGTGTGTTGGAATTAAAGGTGTGTGCAACCACCATCTGGTTCATTGTAGATTCTTGATGATAGTCAGTTTGTTATCTATGTAAAGACTATTTATTCCTATCTATGGCTTTTAATTTCAATATGTAAGACATGATTTGATATCAATAGTTTTATATATATGAGTCATAATTCGGTATATGTTTACTAGCCTGTTTGCCAAAGTAGCTGTGTATGATTTCTCCCTACAGTCTCTATAAGTTTATCTTTTAGCTTGAGGTCTACAGTCTCAACCAGATTTTGTTTTTGTTTTTGATTATTTTTGGTCTGGTTTTTTATCTAAAATATTTCTTCCTTGTTTTGTTTGTGTTTTTTTATATTGATGTTATTTAGCATAATTTGTTGAAAGACTTTTCAAGATTTTTTCTTTCTCATTGGTACATCTGTAGGAAATAAGTTGATGATCTATGAGTCATCATTTTAGAAAGTAAATCGATCCCTTTGTCTAATACCTATATGGGAAACAATCTGCATCCCAATGTAGTATTAAATAATTGTGCTCAGAGTAAATGGGTTCTCTTATCGTAGGTCTACGAAAAAGTATTTAATGCTAACATTAAGTATAATGTATGTATTTTTAAAATATGTTTTGTGATATTGTTTATTAAACAACTTTACTAGTTATTAAATATAATCTATCTAAATTAAACAATCCATCTATTTTTACTTTGTTCAGAGATCTACGAATATCTCTATGATCACATTTTGAAATATTTCAGCACACACAAAGAAATGCAGTAATTATTATTCTTTGCCCATTCCTCACTCTTTTCTTACCTAGCATCTTTTCCAATCCTATGCCAGAATTAATAATGCTTCTCCCCAGACCTGGTGGTAAATTACTCTAATTAATGCTCACTGGCCAGCTGAGGCAAGAGGAAGGCAAAGTCTGCCCGAGTTGTAGAATAGATTTGAGGCTAGCCTTGGGACTTTAAGAGACCTGCTTCAAAATAAAAACTAAAGAGGTAGACCTACAGCTCAGTGGTAGAACACACACCTGACACACGCAAGATTTTAAGATCAGTTTCTAATAGCAACAAAAGGAAAAGTGGCCATTCTTATTGTAAGATCATGATTTTAAAATAGTTATCCTTTATGAATATAACACTTTGCATTGTATCTTACACTCTAGGTTTTGGGTATAATTTTATTTATTATAGCATAAATGAAAATTTCATTTTTACTGAACAATATCAATCCCTCTCTTTATGTCATTATTTAGAAGTAATTAAATTATGTATAGGATATGTGTGTATGATAGTCTCTTTAATTTTTTCTTTAAATGTTCAGATCTTCTATTTTCTGATACTAAGTATAATAGAATAAAATATTGAAGAGTAATTTAGTCCCTCTTTTCCTAATCATATTTGTTGTATAATAATATAGACATACACAATGTTAAACAAAATAATCACATATTATTTTATTTTTAATTTTTTTAATTTTATTGAGCTATACATTTTTTTCTGCTCCCCTCCCTGCATTACCCCTCCCCTTCAACCCTGGTCCCATGCTCCCAATTTACTCAGGAGATCTTGTCTTTTACTACTTCCCATGTAGATTAGATCAATGTATGTCTCTTGTATGGTCCTCATTGTTGTCTAGGTTCTCTGGGATTGTGATTTGAAGGCTGGTTTTCTTTGCTTTATGTTTAAATACCACTTATGAGCAAGTACATATAATAATTGTCTTTCTGGGTATGTTGTGGTGGCATATTTTATTTTAAAAGAAGTTTAATTGTGTTACCTTTTTCAGTTTTGAGGGTCCTTGGATTTGTGGGGTTTTATCGCCTGTTATAACCTGGCAACATTGAGAGCCTTGAGACATTGTTGTAGACTGTGTAATCCTTTCACTTTCTTTTTATGCATGTGACATATTTGGTTATTTGAATAAATAGTATTTTAATTATATTCCTGATCTTGGCTTTCTTTTAGGAAGTAGTATTCTTTTCAAAGTTCTCTCGGATTGGAGTTCTGAAGTAGTTTCAGGTGCTTTTGTCTGCACATGTGCAAATGTGTAATTATGTGTGGGTGTATGCCTCATGACTTCTTATTGATAAAGTTATCATTAGTTATACTTGATTCAAATTATTCGTTTACATTTCCTTAATTCAGGCGTTCTGTTGATTTTGTTTTCTAGTTCAATTTTGTTGGGAAATTGCTTGGACCAAGAGGAAACTCCTTGAAGAGGCTACAGGAAGAAACAGGTGCTAAGATGTCTATCTTGGGCAAAGGATCGATGCGCGATAAAGCAAAGGTACTGAGTTTTGAGGTTGCTTCTTAGCACATGGAAGAGGCTCTGCAATATTGGGGGCCCTGTTCACAATTCACAAATGGCTTTTCCCATTTCCTGTGTCTTTTGCTTTCTGGCACCACACACTGCTACCCATCCTGATGTCTCTGTCTCCTTCTATCATTGCCCCTGCCCCCTGCTCATCAGTACATAGTTCCTGTGTTGCCCTGGCCTACTTCTCTCTGTAGGTAGCTGTTACATAGCTGAACGTCTTTAAAACCTCTGTGAGATGTGTCTATAGATTAGTACTTGGGCTTTGTAACTCCCTAGTTGGACACTTTCCTTTCTATCCAGCAGTCACAACTATTCTCTCATTTTATTCTCTGTTTCACTTTGATCCATTTGACTGAGATATTAATCATAAGAAAATTCTGCTTATGCCTTACAAGATTTCAGTGAGGTTATGACAAAATACTTGACTCAAAGACAAAGAAACATGAGGTTTGAAGTTTATAATAATTTATTTCACATCTGAGCAACTTAACTTCTCATGTTAAAAAGTGCTATCGTGTGTTTGAATTCAGTGTTTGTAGAGATCTATTCACAAGGAATCCCAGAAACTTCTTTGGTAAGCAGTGGAATGTGTACAGTTGCATCATTTGACCAGACCATATTTTTTATCATTTTTGTATATTAAACACTTAAGGGAAATGACCATGAGAATGGTTGGAAATCATGTATGGGTTTTCTTTCTAAACTATTAAGGAGGGATCTAAAATGAATAATTTGAAAATAAAAAATGTCACTAAGCCAATCAATAATTTGTCATTCATATATTATTTTATAATTTTTGGAAGTACTTAAATATTGAATAAGCCACCTAAATGGACACTTTTTACAGTGGTGCAATAGTCAAATCTCCAAAGTAATAATTTTACTGATCTTTAATTCTGGATGTTTGTGATTGTGTAAAGTTACAGAAATGAAATAATTGTTGCAGCACCCTCCATTCTTGCTACTCTGACTTCATTAAGAAGAAACAGAGTAAATATTTAAGAGCAGGTAGCTGTAAAATAAATTCTTGCCCCTTGTCACAATTCAATTTACATTTTCTACACACACACAAACTGAAGTGGAATCATTTCAATTTATTTTCAAGTATTCTCTAATATTGAATATTTAGTTATTTAACATAGGATGTAATATGTGAACTTGCTATGTTCTCCAACTGTCTCCAATTCTTTTTTTTTTTCATCTTTACTTGGCTTTATTTTTTTTTTTATTGAGAAAAAGAAAAAAGTTTCCGCCTCCCCCCAGCCTCCCATTTCCCTCCCCCTCCTCCCACCCTTCTCCCCCTCCCCCCATTCCTCTCACCCTCCCTCTCCAGTCCAAAGATTAGTCAGGGTTCCCTTCCCTGTGGAAAGTCCAAGGTCCTCCCCTTTCCGTCCATGTCTAGGAAGGTGAACATCCAAACTGGCTAGGCTCCCACAAAGCCAGAACTTGAAGTAGGATCAAAACCCAGGGCCATTGTCCTTGGCTTCTCATCAGCCCCCATTGTTCGCCATGTTCAGAGAGTCCTGTTTTATCCCATGCTTCTTCTGTCACAGTCCATCTGGCCTTGGTGAGCTCCCAATAGATCAGCCACACAGTCTCAGTGGTTGGGTGCACCCCTCGTGGTCCTGACTTCCTTGCTCATGTTCTCCCTCCTTCTGCTCCTCATTGGGAACTTGGGAGCTCAGTCCGGTGCTCCTGTGTGGGTCTCTGTGACTATCTCCATCCATCACCTGATGAAGGTTCTATTGTGATATGCAAGATAATCATCAGTATGGCTATAGGATAGAGTAGAAGACTGGAAATAATCAAACTAAGGGCTGAAATCAACAAAATAGAAACGCAGAAAACAATCCAAAGAATCAATGAAACAAAAAGCTGGTTCCTGGAGAAAATCAACAAGATTGATAAACCCCTATCCAAACTAATTAAACGGCAGAGAGAGAATATACTAATTAATAAGATCAGAAATGAAAAGGGGGACATAACCACAGACACAGAGGAAATTCAGAGAATCATTAGATCCTACTACAAAAGCCTGTATGCCACAAAACTGGAAAATGTAAAAGAAATGGACACTTTTTTAGATAAATACCATTTACCAAAGTTAAACCAGGACCAGGTGAACAATCTAAATAGACCTGTTAGTCGCGAAGAATTAGAATCTGTTATCAGAAACCTCCCTACCAAAAAGAGCCCAGGACCAGACGGCTTCAATGCGGAATTCTACCAGAACTTCCAAGAAGACCTAATACCTATACTCCTTAATGTATTTCACAATATAGAAGCAGAAGAGTCATTACCAAATTCCTTTTATGAAGCTACAGTTACTCTGATTCCAATTCTTATAAACGGTATAGGTTTTAAAACTACAGATTAGATTCAGCATCATATCCCCTGAAAAGTTTTCTGAACTCTGCAGTGTCTTAAAATCTCTTTTGCACTTAGAGTTCAGCGGACTGATTTATCTGAATATCTCGCTGAAGTGTCAACTCTCCCAGCATGGAAATGACCCAAGTAGCCTTATGCGTTGGGGAACCTACGTGTTATTCCTCCCTGCCCTTTAAAGTAGATAAAGGGCTACTTTTCATCTCTATATATTAGAACATTTTTATTCATAAAGTATTACATTGGATTCCCCTTTCCCTGTAAGCATGTTAGGTACCAGAACCATTCTCTAGAAATACAATAGGAAACATATTTGCTTCCATTTAATTTCTATTAGGTTTAACTTACTTATTACTTAAAATTCTGTCTCAAATTAATTTAATTTTTTGGTGACCCAACGTAGTTGGCTTTGCTTGTAATGTTTTCAGTTTTCATTACAAAATTAAATGAAAAATGAAATAAAGCAAAATGAAATACTTAATAATGATGTTGTGTCATACAACTAGGCCTCAGAACACATTCAGTATAATAGACACACTAAGAAAACTTAACCACAGACATGGATTCAAAGGGTATTTTTTAGTAAATATTTGATTAAAATAAAGATAAATTCTCAGAAAGTTATTGATGACTCCGTTGCTATTTTGGTTTCTTGTAAAATGACTGACTTTATTTGATTTTTTAAAAAATGTGTGAGTAAAACTCATCTAATTTTCAAATGAATATATAAAGGTGTATGTTTATATTCAGTCATGTAATAGACTTAAATACATGTATTAATTTCAATAGTATTCATTAAAGTGTCCTTTGCTTTACAGAAGCTTCTCAGTCTCAGGAGGTCCCATTTATTCAATGAGGCACTTACTGTCTGTGCTGCTGGGGTTATACGTAGGAAGTGGTCTCCTGTGCCTACATGCTGTAGAGTACTACCCACTTTCTCTTCTATCAGGTTCAGTGTGTTCGGGCTGATATTGAGGTCTTTAATCCACTTGGACTTGAGTTTTGTGCATGGTGATAGATATGGATCTATTTTCATTCTTCTACTTTTAGCTCCTTTATCGAAAATTAGGTGCTCATAGGTTTGTGGGTTAACGTCAGGGTCTTCTATTCGATTCCACTGGTCGACTTCTCTGTTTTTATGCCAATACCAAGCTGTTTTCAATACTGTAGCTCTGTAATACAGTTTGAAGTCAGGGATGGTAATGCCTCCAGACGTTCCTTTATTGTATAAGATTGTTCTGGCTATCCTGGGTTTTTTGTTTTTCCATATAAAGTTGATTATTGTCTTCTCCAGATCTGTGAAGAATTTTGATGGGATTTTGATGGGGATTGCATTGAATCTATAGATTGCTTTTGGTAGAATTGCCATTTTTACTATGTTGATCCTCCCAATCCAAGAGCAAGGGAGGTCCTTCCATTTTCTGGTGTCCTCTTCTATTTCTTTCTTCAAAGATTTAAAGTTCTTGTTAAATATATCTTTCACTTCCTTGGTCAGGTTTACCCCAAGATATTTTATGCTCTTTGTGGCTATCGTGAAAGGTGATGCTTCTCTGATTTCCCTCTCGGTTTCTTTATCCTTAGTGTATATGAAGGCAACTGATTTTTTGGAGTTGATCTTGTATCCTGCCACATTACTAAAGGTGTTTATCAGCTGTAGGAGTTCTTTGCTAGAGTTTTTGGGGTCACTTATGTATACTATCATATCATCTGCAAATAACGACAGCTTAACTTCTTCCTTTCCAATACGGATCCCCTTGATCCCCTTATGTTGTCTTATTGCTATTGCTAGAACTTCAAGCACTATATTGAAGAGGTATGGAGAGAGTGGACATCCTTGTCGTGTTCCTGATTTTAGTGGGATGGACACTGTAGCTAAGACAGAAAGGCAACCCACTGACTGGGAGAAAATCATCACCAACCCCACAACGGACAAAGGTCTGATCTCCAAAATATATAAAGAACTCAAGAAACTAGACCGTAAAAGGCTAATCAACCCAATCAGAAAATGGGGCACTGAGCTGAACAGAGATCTCTCAACAGAAGAAGTTCAAATGGCCAAAAGACACCTAAGGTCATGCTCAACTTCCTTGGCGATCAGGGAAATGCAAATCAAGACAACTTTAAGATATCATCTTACACCTGTCAGAATGGCTAAAATCAAAAACACCAATGATAGCCTTTGCTGGAGAGGTTGTGAAGAAAGGGGTACACTCATCCATTGCTGGTGGGAATGCAAACTTGTGCAACCACTCTGGAAAGCAGTGTGGAGGTTTCTCAGGAAATTCGGGATCAACCTACCCCTGGACCCAGCAATACCACTCTTGGGAATATACCCAAGAGAGGCCTTATCGTACAACAAAAGTATATGCTCTACTATGTTCATAGCAGCATTGTTTGTAATAGCCAGAACCTGGAAACAACCTAGATGCCCTTCAATTGAAGAATGGATGAAGAAAGTATGGAATATATACATATTGGAGTATTACTCCGCAGTAAAAAACAAGGACTTCTTGAAGTTTGCAGGCAAATGGATGGAAATAGAAAACACTATCCTGAGTGAGGTAAGCCAGACCCAAAAAGAGGAACATGGGATGTACTCACTCATATTTGGTTTCTAGCCATAAATAAAGGACATTGAGCCTATAACTCAGGTTCTAAGAGAAGCTAAATAAGAAGGAGAACCCAAAGAAAAACATATAGGCATCCTCCTGAATATTAACCTTCATCAGGCGATGAAAGGAGACAGAGTCAGAGACAGAGACCCTCATTGGAGCACCGGACTGAAATCTCAAGGTCCAAATCAGGAGCAGAAGGAGAGAGAGCACGAGCAAGGAACTCAGGACCGCGAGAGGTACACCCACACAATAAGACAATGGGGATGTTCTATTGGGAACTCACCAAGGCCAGCTGGCCTGGGTCTGATAAAGCCTGGGATAAAACCGGTCTTGCTGAACATAGTGGACAAGGAGGACTACTGAGACCTCAAGAACAATGGCAATGGGTTTTTGTTCCTACTGCACCTATTGGCTTTGTGGGAGCCTAGGCAGTTTGGATGATCACCTTACTAGACCTGGATGGAGGTGGGTGGACCTTGGACTTACCACAGGGCAGGCAACCCTGACTGCTCTTTGGGCTTACAAGGGATGGGGGACTTGATTGGGGGAGGGGGAGGGAGGGGGGAGGCGGAGGTGGGGAAGAGACAGAAATCTTTAATTAAAATAAAAAGAAAAGAAAAAAAAATAGTATTCATTAAACATCCTATGGTCCACCTATTGATTAAAAATATGTTTCCCTTATAACTTATGTTCTGATGAAAGGGCAGACAATGTATAATTCAATATATTATGAACTGTAATATTTTGAAAATTTTTAGAACTAAGATAAAACAGGAAAAGAGAAGAAACAATATTTTAAAATGGGATCAAAATGACTGCTGGGGAAGTCATCTTTAACTTTCTAATAACTACAGTAGCAAGCATAACTGTAGCATTGTTTGCTAATCACAGTTTAGGAAATTTATTCTACTTTGGGTGTAATCAGATTGTTAGCCCATAGCAATGGCAAAACTTACTACAAACTGCTTTGTGTTTGCATCTCCTGTGTCCCTCACGATACCACTCTCCAATCTCTGTGGATGTGTTTTCCTCATTAGATGACTCCCAAGGCCTGCGAATGATTTTTAGGCTCCCTTCTTCCCTTCACGCATTCTATTATCTACATGCTTCTGAGTAGAAGTGATGTTGGTGACTGTCTAGTCTCCTTTGTTATGAAGTTCAGGGATTCGTTATTTACCTATCTAAAATGCCAATGTTAGAAGTTTGATAGCAAATGAGATATACTATATATGTGTGCATCTGTGCAAATGTGTATGTGCGTGTGAGTGTGTGTTGAGGGGTGTGTTTGTATGTGCAGGTGCATAGATAAACAATGATTAACCAAACTTTAGTCAACTTCCTTTGATTTTTGCTGAATTTGGCTATAAATGTATCGAAATCACTATTGCTTTGATTCAGTGGTCATTAATGAGAAAAACATCTGTTTTTTTCACATTGTTTTAAATTGCTTTCCGTGACCAAAAGCAACTTTCTTGAGTAAAAAGTTTATTTTGATTCATATCACTGAGTTCCAAATCACAATCCTTCATTAAAGAAAGTCTGGACAGGGATGCAAACTGGACAGGAACCTGGGGGCAGGAGCTGATGTGGAGACCATGGAAGAGTGCTGCATACTGGCTTGTGCCTCTGCCTTGCTCAGCCTTCTTTCTTATAGAACTTAAGACAGGTACTGGAGGCAAGAACTGAAGCAGAAGGCATGGCAGACTGCTGCCTATCAGCTTGTCCCCAATGATTTGCCTAGTTTGCTTTCTTATATGAACTCCCAGTCCAGTAGTGATACCGTCTACAGTTAGCTGGCCTGCCCTCCCCACAACAATCAGTGATCAAAAAAATGCTTCCCCACAGACCAATCTGTTGGGAACATTTCCTCAACTGAAGTTCACTCTTCCGATATGATTTAGCTTGTGTCAAGTTGACCAAAATTAACAAGCAAACAATTGTTTTTTAATTAAAAGAATAACAGAAGTATAATAGGAAAGCCCTTGTGTACTTATAAACAGAGCTTTTATTCACTATTCCTCATATGCTTGCCCCATATTGTGATTCCACTGAGTATTATTTAAATATACTACCTACTTTACCTTTGTAAAGAAATTTTCATGCAGACTGTTTTTATGCATTGAATATGCTGTTGGTACAATGGTCAATGTATAACCTAAACTTGAATGTCATTTTATGATAAAATGAGATATTGATCAAGGAAAAAGTGTATTCCAACTATGTTCTCTAAAATAAATTCAATATTGCATTTAATAAAATATTAAATACCACCCAAGCTTTTACAAAGCTTGTAATATAATTATACAGCCTGACCTGTTTAATATTTTCCTTAAAAACAATTAAGAAAGGGTTGGTTGTTTGGTTAGCAGAAAGATAAAATGACAAATTGACTTAGATTTGTTTGGAGAGATTGTGCAGTACCTTTAACCCTTTTTCATTAAAAAGTTAGATTTTATGATTTATACCAGAATCATTATAAAGTTAATTGTGGAATTTAGCAAATAGTTCTAGAAGTATGTCAGAAGGTTCAACAAGTTGGATATTTTCATTTTATTTTGTTGTTAGTGGTGATGGAGAAACAATACTTTCTATATCATTAAATTTTAACCAATAACCTTTAAGCAGAGAAAGAAAACAAACAATAAAACAGAAAAAATAAAATGTGACTGTCCAGACTGGTATCTATAGCATAAACCCCTTTTCTTGTAATGACTTTTTCCCACAGTGTCAGATCCCTCAATATATTATGTATACTCTATAGAAGAAAAAAAAAACAATCCTGTTGAGATTCTAGGAAAAACAGTACATTATAAATGACTAGGATGGCTATATTCGTAAGAAAAATCCAAGAAATAAAATAAGCAGTATGTTAACTCTATATCAAAACACCTCAAGAAAATGAATGGCAGTTGAGAAATTTCTTTAAAGTTATTCATAAAGCGTGTGACGGAGCAGTTCTAAGCAACCACATAGCTGCAGGTTTCCCTTGCAGTTTCTTGCAGAGACTCTAGGGTAACTTACTGCAGCTCCTATTTTTAAAAGCCTCCTATTTTTAGTGGACTAGAATGTGAAATTGGTGAAGGGGAACTAAAGTGGCATCGGTTGTACAAGTTCATCTTCAGACAGTGTGAAACATAGCCAGAGATGTTAGAGAAAGTTATTATAGGGCGCTGGAGAGATGGCTCAGAGATTACGAGCATTGCCTGCTCTTCCAAAAGTCCTGAGTTCAATTCCCAGCAACCACATGGTGGCTCACAGCCATCTGTAATGAGGTCTGGTGCCCTCTTCTGGCCTGCAGGCATACATACATACAAACAGAATATTGTATACATAATAATTTTTTTTTTAAAGAAAGTTGTTATAGTGGTTAGGTTAGCCACCACAGTGACTACACACACCCAAAGGAGACCTCAGCAACAGGAGCACAAGAAAAGTACCTTTTCTGTGGTCCTACCTTGTTATCAGAGGCTGCATGTTTGTTTCCCGGCTGATCAGACCCAAAATAATCACACAGAAACTATATTATTACAAAACTATTTGGCCTATTAGCTCACGCTTATTATTGGCTAGCTCTTATATATCAAATTAACCCATTTCTACTAATCTGTTTACTGCATGCGTTTGTGGCATACCAATATGGTTTGGTCCAGCATCTGTCTCCTGCTGTGGCTACATAGCTTTTCTTTGACTCTACCTACTCTCTCCTCTTCTATCTGCTTGGAATTCTCGCCTTGCCCTATTCTGCGAGGCAATAGGCCCAAAGCAAATTCTTTATTAACCAGTGGGACTCACAGCATACAGAGGGATATCACATCACCACCTGTTATCTTTATATGAAAATTACAAACGGCCATTGCAAAAGAATGACATTGTAATGAAAGTCATTTTGACATTTCTAAGAAGAAGGTTAATAAAAATTTTGGAAAATAGTCTTATAATATGCTAATATGTTGAAAGAAAGGGCCTTTTCTTACATAAAAATATAATAACACTCAGGGCAAACTTTAATTCTTTGATGTGCAAATAATATGAGTGTTTACTGTTCAATAATTCATCTGTATTTGGTGATGGCTGCTTTAGTAAATCCTTTCTGATCTCATGGCTAGATTGATTTTCATCAATAATAAAATCAACTAAAAACCTTCAAAGAGAAGTGGTTGCTGGTGAGCAATGCTGGGTTAAACCCCACCTCGTTATCTTGGGTTTTGCTTGCCACTAGACAGGCTCATAGTTTCTCATATCCTGAAACAGAAAAGCCATACTCGATGACTGTCAACAGTGCTGTGGTTGGTTACATGGACACTTACTTGAGTCCTTTAATAAATATAACAATTTGTAACCCTACAGAGTCAAGAGCTTACATACCCCAGCTTCTACCTTAGCTGGGGCTGCATATAATGGTCAGGAGACCAACAATATTTCTTTCTTCACTTTCCTCCTATAGAATATCATTCCTTACTTTTCTTCCAGCAGGGATGTGGAATGTACATCTTTATTGGATTGCACATTGCCTGGGTTTATGAAAGGCAAGGAAATATTATAAATTAAAAATGGGTCAATTTTTATTGTCATTCTTTTCACTGTATTTTTCTGTATCTTGATCTCAACTTGAAAGAGTTAAAATGGCTGCCTGGCAGGTTCCACCTGAGCAGCAGTACGTAGAGTAGGAGGCACTGAATTATGAACACGTATTTTATGAGGACAAAATGAAATATGTCTTTCAATGTTGAGCCAATATATTATTTCAAAATATGATATATTTAGACTCCAGTGATCAAGTAATTACAGGGATTGGGTTTTAGTTGAGGCTAAAATATATCATCATATTTGAGAAATATGATTTTCATATTAGTGTCTTTTCTTTTTATGTATGAGCAATTTGTCATTCACTGTAGTATACTATGACCTTAAAATGAAAAAGGAAAAAAAATAAATCTATCCAGCCTTAGTTTTTTATAAGCTTCAATGACAAAATAAATATGAGGTAGCACTTTTTTATTTAGTGAGTTGAAAAGATTTTATTTTTAAGAACTAAGTTCCTCTATTCTGGTTTTATTAACAACTGGGACTATTCTGTTTTACTATTTTAACCATGACTGTGTTGTTTAATTTTTTGGGGACAACAAAAGTAAATATACACTGACCTCAAATATGCACCCAAGATAAATCTAAGTAAGGATGCACTCAAGCCTCACCTAGTGAACCAGGGAGGATTGGGGGTTATTGATCCCACCAAGCCTCACTAGTGAACAAGGAAGTGTTGAGGGTCCTTGATTCCACCCAAGCTTCACTAGTGAACCAGGGACAGTTGGGGGTCATTGACAAGAACACAGTGGACTCAAAGCACAGCTGACTTGAAGAGTTCACCCGAACATTAAGGTGAGTCAAGACAGCTGTATCCTTGGAGCTGTTTGCAAGACTCCCAGGTGACCTCAGCCAGTCAGAGAATCTTTTTCCCAACAATTATTTACTGCACACATAACCTTAAGGAGGAACTTCAGAAACCTTGTAAGTTTCAGTTTTTTGAGACTTCGAATTTTTGTCTAATTCGTGACTCTTAATGATCTCTTCTCCTCACTCCAAGAAGGAACATTCCTATTTGGAGGACATCACAACACCACAAAGAACTTCTATAACATTTTTGGAATTTAATGTGTATCTGTAAACCACCTGCCATCCAATGTTTGTACTTTACTCTTGCATCCCAGTCAGAGTGAAATGGAAAATTGCAGACTCTTTTCCATCTTATTGCAGTATGCTATTATTTGTGAATCTATCTAGAAATATAAACATGAAAAGAGAAATTTAGCATTTTATAATGCAGAACTATAGTAGGACATTTCTTTATACCACCAATAAAGACACATTTTCTTTTAATCAAGTGCTTTGTTGTCTATCTCGAAGTACTATAATAAAAACAAAACCAACCAAGAAGACAGAAAAACTACATTAGAATCTTGGAACATCTTGAAACTTACATTGGGAGCACTTTTGAGATTGGCTCCACATTCTTTGCTATTTCACTTAAAGAAAAGTGGAGTTGGCCTGTGTGACCTTTAAATGTGAGTAGTTGCAGTGACTTACTTGTAACCACTGGAGCAACAGAGCTATAGGGAAAATGCGAGGCATCTTTCCCTCAGTTTCAAGGTCTAGGTCTCATGAAATCCAATACTGCCTTGTGTAGAGTCTAAAAGGTCTGGAGCGTGTGTGTGTGTGTGTGTGAATGTGTCTGTTAAGAATTCTAACTGACTTCTCATCAGCCTTCATTGTCCGCCACTTTCAGAAAGTCCGGTTTCATCCCATGCTTATGAAGGCTGATGAGAAGCCAAGGATAATGGCACTAGGTTTCGATCCTAATACATGAACTGGCTGTGTGGGAGCCTAGCCTGTTTGGATGCTCACCTTCCTGGTCCTGGATAAAACTGGGAGGACCTTGGACTTCCTGCAGGGCAGGGAACCTGGACTGCTCATCATTCTCAAGAGGGAGGGGGAATGGAGTGGGGGGGGAGGGGGAGAGGGAGAGGGGGCGATGTGTGCGAGGAGGGGGAGGGAAATGGGAAATTTTTTTGCAACAACTAAAAAAAATAAAATAAAAAAGAATTCTAACTGATTTTCCTATTACATTTTCCATTCCTTACAGAAGTTAAAGCTAGAAACAAGATCAAATTATACAAGATGCAGACTTTCAAGTACTTTTAAAATCATGTTTATATTAAATATATCTTCTTGCATTTTTTTTAATTTAAGGAAGACTATCCAAACAGAATCTAAGACAATTCAACTCAATGGTATATATATAAAATCGCCGATCTGTTATTGATGTACTATGTACATATATTACATTTATAATATGCATAAATAGTATATGCTATTCATAGTTTTAGTAAACTTTAAAACTATATAATTGTCCTAGTTAGGGTTACTATTGCTATTATGAAAACCAGAACCTAAGCAACTTGAGAAAGTAAGGGTTGATTTGGCTAATAATTCCAAATCACTGTTTATCAGTGAAAGAAGTCAGGACAGGAACTCAAACAGACCAGAAACCTGGAGACAGGAGCTGAGGCAGCAGCCATGGAAGAGTGTGAACCTAGTGAACCAGAGAGGATTGGGGGTCATTGATTCCCCCCAAGCCTCACTAGTGAACAAGGAAGTGTTGGGGGTCCTTGATTTCACCCAAGTTTCACTAGTGAACCAGAGACAGTTGGGGGTCCCTTACTGGATTTTTCCCCATGACTTGCACAGCCTGCTTTCTTATTGTATTCAGGAACACAATCCCAGGGATGGCACCTCTCAAAATGGACAGGGTCCCCCAATCAATTACTAATTAAGAAAATTTCCTACATGCCTGCCTACAGTGTAATCCTAAGGAGGCATTTTTAATTGATATTTCCTCTTTTCATATTATGCATTCACACATCTGTACACAGAAGACACACATAAACACATAAAAGCTAATTAGTGCTACTGTATATTTAGGGTGATTTAAAATTAATTGCTATTTTAATTTACATGTTTCTGTTATTTAAGACTCAATATCTTTGTGTAACCAGCAATTATAAAATTGAGGTGGTTAATCTTCTAATCTTATTTTAACTTTTTAAAATGCAGAATGCTTACACATATTGATGCAGTGGGTGCAGGTTGATATTTTAAGGAAGTATGTTATTGTGAATTGATGCTGCCCTCTCCTTGTTGCCTTTGGTAAACACAAGCTTCAAGTTCCTCTCTTTCATCTCCTCATCAAATATACAATGCTGTGGAAGGCAGCCCCCACACTGCTTGTAGAACACAAGAGCTCAACCTTTCATTTGGATAAGTGATGTCTTCTCTCCCTCTCTCCCCGTCCTGACCTTCTCTTTCAAGTTTCCAGTAATCAATCCCTTTGTAAATCCTATAGTGGAAAGTTTCTTGTTATTTGTAGGTTCAAGAGGATGCCCGTAATTTTGTTTTGAGAGTTGAAACTTGAGCCCAGCATAAGCCAAGTCCTTTGAAGAGAACTTAGAAAAATTTATTCTAGTCAATGTGGGGCATTTAGATGTTCAATTAAGATGATAATAGGCTCAGAGTGGAAATGCTCAAGAGCAAAATTTTGTGCTCAATGGAAGCAGCCTTTAGCACAAATTCCTCTGCTTGCAGTGATGTGTATTTGTCTTGTGCCAATGATGTACATTTGACTCACTATTCTGCTATTGTGACTTTGCCTTCACAAGTCATACTCAAGTTGAAGAGTTCTTATTCCACCTGTCACAAATACTTGAAAATTAGGCTCCTTAGCTGAGTAGGGCCATTATGAAGAATTGAACAAAGTCTTTGGGTTCTTGGTAACCTTGGTTAAAAAAATAGAGACCTCCATTTACTCACTGTAGTTAACTATGCTATACAGAGCTCAGGCAATGGTAGAGAAATAACCAGATTCTTGATTGAATGGATTCACAGCATCACTAAGCTTGCCTTTAATGCTTCTCTGTCTGTCTGGATTCAAAGAAGGAAGTCAGAGGCCAAAAAAAAAAGTTCAGTAGAGAAAATATGTGGACACATATTTAATTTTCTGTCAACACTGTGGACTGTACTTGAATTTGCAGCCCAGGAGTATTTTATGCACTGGTGGGACTCCTGTTCACAAAGCCCTCCATGTAAATGACGCTGTCCAATGTGGTCTCTCAGCTTGTTGCAAAGAAAAGTACCCTGAAAGCCAATGGGAGAAATACACTTGATTTTCTTGTGACCTTATGATCTTATTTAGTTTTAAAATGTTGTCCATTTTTTGGTGCTTCCCCTTTGTATGAATATTATAAAACTTATTTTTTATATTTATATTTATATAATTGTATCCTTATAGTCTATTATTAGATTCCTTATCTGAGTAGTCCAACAGGCAGAATACTAAGAGTACTGTAGAGCTGTTATTTTTTTTACTGTATGCATTTTTTAAAGTAAGATAAAAGACACATGCCATCTCTAAACTTTGTTGAGGAAACATCCTAGTGGTATGATTGAGTATCCTTTGAGTATATGACCAAGAGTGGTGTTGCTGAGCCTTAAGGTAGATTAATTCCCAATTTTCTCCAAAACGGCCATATTGATTTCCAAAGTGGCTGTATGAGTTGGTACTCCCACCAGCAGTAGAGGAGTGTTCCCTTGACTCAACATCCTTTCCAACATAAGTTGGCAGCTACATGACGTTTCCCTGACTCCACCTACTCTCTCTATAATCTCTGTTCAGATTTCCTGCCTGCTTTTATTCTGCCATACCATAGGTTAAAGTAGCTTCTTTATTAACCAGTTGTAATAAGACATATTCACAGTATACAGAGGGGAATTCCACATCTTCTTCCCTTTTCTGTCTAAATGAAAAGGAAGATTTTAACTTTAGCATGGTAAAACTACATATAACAAAATAGATATCAAACAAGAATTAGTTACAAAATTTAGTCTATTTGATCTGAAAAGTTTCATATCTAATGTATCTTTTGTCAAAACTAAGGAAACTATAATTATAACTATCTGACTTCAACTGCATCAAAGATTCCAGAATGATATAATATTACCTAAGTTAATAAGAAGTGGATTGTAAGCAACTTCCAACCCTAGAATTGACAGAGACATCTCGCTGCCTGGACAGTCACCCAAAGTTCTTCTGCAACACTGGAACATCCATCTTCAGCCTACAAACCCATAGTATCTGGCAGACTTTTCCATGAAGCATGAAATGTAAAGGACTGTTTAGCCTGTTTATTGGCAGTTTGTCAGTCACTTTCTTCTGTGTCCTGCAAAAATGTCTGGTAGACTCTTTTATGAAGCAGGAACCCTGAAAGACATTTTCTCATTCTTTAGACGAGTTCAGCAGTCACTTTTCTGTGGGTGCTGTATGACCAGTTTGTACAGCATACCATCAAGCAGTCCAGACAAGAGCAGTTTCTTGCCCAAATGGCTAGCCATGTCACACTGAAGGTAAATTCCATAACAAGTTTCTTCAATGCCCTTCAACCTCTCTGAAGTCATTGGTGCTATCAGAAGCAGACATGTCTCACTGTCATGAACTGTCTACGCTCTTAAGGCATTTTAAATGCCCTATTCCATAAGTCTTTAAAGTATTGAAGATTATCTATCCAACTGAAATATATCTCTGTATTTCTAGAAAACCTAACTAACATGACAAGTCTATTATACATGCCTATCTATTAATCTGTAATTTTTAATTATACATTACATTTTAAATGATTTGTGTAAGCATACTACCTTAAGCAAGAGCAGAAATACTTATACAGTGTTAAAAAAAAATCAACCTTAAATTTGCATCAATAGGCCAAGATCCATACCAATGCAAAGTATTCATCTCTATATCTGTGAGTAATCATCTTTAAGCAAGGCTTTGAGAGAACACTTTCTCAGCAATTCCATGTGTAAGGAGACCCGCATCCCAAGGTACACTCATAGTTTTAATTCCCTTGTCAAAAACACCAGATTTCTCAGATAAATGAAGCCCATCTCCCTCAATTGAAATAGAATATCAAACTGGTTCCTGAACTGTCTGATATTTTCCTGTAATTAGAGGTGACATTTTCAAAACTCTATAACCAAGAGGAAAATTTAACCTTCTCTGAAGAATTACACTCTAGAATTGATACTATACTAAATTGCATTGTTTTAGGGAGTATTCACAAAAGAATTCTATCAGACTCAGAACAGATGCTGCGAGTTCTCCATCTAATTTCTAGAGCAGGAGAGGAGGGATGGTAAAAATCATCTTTCCTCCCTGCATCCTATGCTGAATCAGGTTTTCTACTTCACAGCTCTGACAGCTTAGTGTTGGGACGATCATAGGTGGCTTTTCCAATGTTCTGCTGCTTTCTCTTCTCCTCTACTCTGAAGGGGAACTGTTTTCATGAGATCTGCTGTGTGTCTTTTGTTGGGTTTCTAATTTTAGTTTTTGTTACTAGGGAAAGTTATAGGACTTGTTTCAAATGAAAATATCTTTTTTTTCTGTCACTCAAACTTATTTCTTTGTAAGGTGATTTTATCTGCACATGAATATTCACTTCAATGAGGAAAATGCAATACCTCTATATAATATTAATAGAATCTTATCTATGTTGATATAATCCATGAGATTTGCTTCTCAGGCAATTGCTTTTCATGTGGAAGTCTTGGTGATGGGTTTAATATGACAACCCACAGGTCTGTTAATACGTCACATTCACTTTGCTTTATCTTTGCAGCTTAGGCTTCTAATCTTTTTCTTTGTGCTGGGTTAGTGGGACTGAATGTTAATGAACCACTTGGTTATTCATGGCATACTTAGATAATTAATATAGAGAACACTTGTCTTCTATGACCTGTTGGATGGGAATTAAAAATTAACTTCTAAACTTGGTTTCTTACAGTACCATTGACTCAAAAGCATCTTGTACTTTGTAACTCATGATAGTTTTAATTTATATGGATAAAAAATATTTGAAACAGTTCATCAAAAGATACTCTATGAATACAGAACACCTGAAAATTATTTGAAAGATTACTGAAAAGCAGTAATTGCCACTGGTCAGTGTTTTTGTTCAAACATTATTTTCTGGCCATAGCCATAGTATTTTACTGGATCAACTAACTATGTAAACTTTGCTTATAATCTTTTGCCAATTTAATATTACAAAGCATTCCTTAAGAATTATGATTGCATACTTAGTATGCAAAAGTTATACAATATGAGAACTCTTTCCATACTTAAGAAGATTATAAGGTAATTTGTGATCAGTCAATTTTCAAGGCCCGTGTAATTCAGTGGTATAAGAATTTTATTTTCTATATCAACTTGCCGGAATAATCTAAAAGTTGTATGTTGAAGAAAGAAAATTAAAGATAAAGGAAAAATAGCAAAACTTACATCATTTCTTCTCCATCTTTGTTTTTTTTCAAGATGTGTTACTTAGACACCAAGAATAGGATCTCATAAATTATCCAAGATATTGACAAATTTATAGACTCTACCAAATAATTTCATTAAAAGTTGAGCACAAATTTATTAAACAGGTTATTTGCACCAACAGTCTCCAGCATACTGTTAATTGTTTGAGATACTGCACATGCATCTACACAATTGCATATAATCCAACCAAATAAAACAAATATAAATGTAGTGACATTTCATTTGTATTTTAATAAATAAAGCTTGCCTGAGGATCAGTGAGTAAAACAGCCCCACTCATCAGTCTTACAAATCAGGAAGTGTTAACATACACCTTTAATCCTAGTAGCCATATTCGTTGCCAAAGATATTGGGCAGTGCATGCCTTTAATCACAGTATTGCAAACCTTTAATCCCAGCCCTAAGGAGGATTATAAAAGGAGCTCTCAGTGTTAGTCTCAATCTAAGATTCCTGGAAGCAGGTTAACCATTTTGGATTTAAGTCAAGGTAAGAGCCAGTGGCTGACTGTTTTGCTTTTCTGACCTTCGGGTTGAACTCTAATTTCTATTTCTGAGTTTTTATTAATCGTAAATCATATAAATATTGAACCAGAAGTTTTAAAGACATAGTGAGATTGTAAGAAAACATAGAAAGTGGAGTAAGTTTAGATAATACCATGTGACTAACTGATCTAACACCAGGAGGAAGCATTTTTTTATTTGCTCTTATGTATGAACCAAGACTCACTTATGTATTAAGCACATTAGTAATTAACTCTGAGTTATCAATATTACGTATGCTTCACATTAAGGAAAAAAATAAAAGGACTTCCCTTTTAATCACTTAACCAACAATATGTCTAGATTTAAATGTTCTCCTTCTTGCTCCTTGTGTCTTCTTCCACCTCTATGTCTGTTGCATGAGTCTGAATCTGTGTCAGTCTGAAAAAGGCTGTGTTGTGAATCTGTCTCAGTGTCTGTGTGTGTCTGAGAGGTCCTTTGGTGTGTGAGGGTGGGTAAGGTCTGTCCCTAACAAAGGGCTCTGCTCCCTCTTTCCTTGAACGTCACTGAAAGTATTACATAGGGAAGGAATGGGATACATTACAGAAAATTTTTAAAAAGTTTCACAAGAAATTAAGTCACTGGCTCCAACTAATCTCAACCGACTCAGACAACAAACAGTACTGTGAACATCCTTGTGTATCAGCCAACCTCCATAACTATGTGATGTGATCTTTATGGTAGAATTTAGAAAATTTGTTGCTTTCAGAAAATGTTACACATTCATTGTTCTGGGTCAAGGGCAAGAATGAGTACATAACTTATGGTTACAAACATACAGTAGCTTTAATTTTAAAAGTCGATTATATGGGAAAATCAAGGCAAGCAATATTGACTGCTATATTATTTCCTTAAAAGCAGATTAGACAAACAGGTTGAATACATAGTGGGATAGCAGTCTTAAGTCTTAAATGACCTCAAGGTGCCTTATTAACTTCTAATGCCTTAGAATTTGAGAGATATTTTTATTATAACATCTCCTCACCACAGAAAATGATAGTGTATTTTCACCTTATTAATAAACCAACAACGGATCAGCTGTAGCAGCTTATATGCATATGATCTTGTTGCAAATCTAACTATTTTCATTACAATGACAATACGAAAGAAAATGTTAGTAATAGCCTTGAATCCTATGCATACTTTACTCTGCTAAGGTCAATAGTCTTTGAAATTCAGTGGGTTTTTTTTGTTTGTTACTTTGTTTACAGTGTTTTCTAAAGTAAATGATATAATTATATTTTAATTTCAAAAAGAAATGAAAAGTAAATGGTATTTTTGTTTTGAAATGCAGAGATATTATTTCTTTTATGCTATTATTCTCAAACTTTTCTGTGATTCCTGATATGTGAGAACCAATCCCATCCCCCAGTTCTCTGCCATCTACTTGTTAAAGTATAGTTTGACTCAGTTCTGGTACTAACTGCCAATAATCAACACAGTGCCTATAGACTAAATACTCAGAACCACAAGACTATTCCCCATTTTGGGTGTTAGTCAGAAGTGTTATCTCCCCATGTGACCTAGCCAATCACTGAATCTAATGTAGTTGTAAAAACACTAATTTATAGCTTGCCAGATTCAGTGATTGGCTAGAATTGCCAACAGACTGGAGGGGACACTGTTTGCTCCGTCACTAGTTTTCTGTAAAATGTGATCAATTACCAACATCCAGATACAGGAAAATCAGGTGTCGTGGAGCATCTTTTGCCAAGCCACCTGCTGGTATCCCAATGTGTTGAGCTTCACAGCTCTTCCAAGCATCACCCTCAGGGTTTACTAAGACATCATTTCATCATGAAGTATTATGAGCATATTGGTCATAGGAGTCAATCTTCAGCCTCTCAAACCTCGCTTCTGGAGATTTAGGAGAGTATATAGCTTATTGTTCCTATTCTCTAGTCACAGAGTGGGTAACTCTGATCACTAGCTCTCCATCCTTTATAATTTTCCAAATAATATGTGCTCTATTGTTGATAATAGGGGCTTGCTTTCAAAATAAAAGATGTTCATTTACCATTACACATTTGCTTTTTATAATTTATTGCTTAAATAATCAATTTATTTATTGAATTCAATTGTCATAAAAAAGAGGTATTACATGTTTTGTATGCTTTTACAAATTTTAACGAATTAAAGTTCCACAATACATTGTTCCTATAAAAACTACTGCCATCCAGCATTGATCTCTTACAATTTTAATTGCAAAGGAAAAAAATGTATTTACTTGACTGCTTATTCTCAAAGTGAGTAGTCATTTCTTAAACTCCATAAGTGAATGTAAACACAATGAAACACCATCCAACAAATAAGAATTATAAAAACGCAGACATAGAATAAGGTGAAAAATGAACTTTGCTATGGGAAAAAATAGTCTGAAACAAAAACTCAAGGTTTAACATTACATATAAAGAGCATATCATATACCTAGCAAAATTTACTTAGTTTTTAGTCAAAGCTTCATATTCCAATAAAAACTAAATTTCAGAAAGATTGGCCAGGAATGTTATATTTATCCTAACTAACCATTATACATAAAAACCTTTATAACAGTGATTCTCAACCTGTGGGTCATTAGTTTTGGGAGATCAGATATTTACATTACATTACATTACATTACATTACATTACATTATATTACATTACATTACCATAACAGAAGCAAAATTATAGTCAAGAAGTAGTAATGAAGTAATTTTATGGTTTGGGGGTCACCATGACATGAGGAACTCTGTTAAAAGGTTGAAGCACAAGGAAGGTTGAAAACTACTGCTTTATACAATTGGTAACATAGGCACTTAAGAAAGATGGCTCTCTTGAGTCCTTTCTGCATAACTTACCACAAAGGCATAATGTCGCAAGGTTATTGAGTCATCTCTGTGACAGACATGTCAGTAAGTGAGGGAAGTATCACTTGGTAAAGAAAAGAGAAGCCATGAAATCTATTTCTTTGGGGGTACTTTTTTTGAGGAATTTTTAGAAAAATAAGTTTTCATTTTAATGTGATTGTTCTGGTTGTTTTACATAGACAAATAGTGAGACATTTTCTGAATTATTTCTTCCAATTATGCATCCCACATTTTTATTCACTCTGTTATTGGGACTCATGAGGCTCATGATAAACACTTTTAATATACTTTAATGGGTTACTGTTTCAAGAAATTCTGCACTGCCACAACACAGGGAGTATTTACATTACATTAAATTAAGTTACAGGATTACAGTTAAATAGAATGAAGAAATAATAAAGGCCCAAAGCACCAACACTTTAGAGCCCAGAGAAATTAGATTCTTTGATTAACAGCTCAGAAAGATGATAAACAAAATTTATATAACTAAACAAAGTCATTTTGTCTATAATATCTCCATCAAAGATTAATGATCTCTCATTTAGAAAGACTGATTGACGTGCAAATTATCTTATCTTGATAAATTGCTGTTATAAAGCATTTTGCCAACAATGTGGATATATGGTGAATGATTTTAATTTCAAAGTTACGACTTCAAATAGGTTGATTTTTGTAATTTATGTTTTCCGAACTACACTAAATTGCTGGGAATTGTGGCACAAGAAAGCTCAGGAGTCCAAGGATAGCTTCAACTATGTACTTTGTACACGTGTATGTTATAGTCTATTTGAGTTGATAATGGATAATTCCACTTGATGATGGAAATAGAATTGGATGTAATATAAAGGAATCTACCCAGGAAAAAAAACCTGGCACATATATTTCCTAAATAATGATGATTATGGGTAGTGAAAATATATTATTACATAATAACCATTTCTCGTTTAATCTCATTTCCACATCATGTTTTTGTATATTACCACCAAAGTCATTACTCATTTATTGAAGTAATGTTCAGTTAACTCTATAGACATTGAGAGACAGAGTACATAATAAATTGGTAGAAGTGAAGATAAGCATTAATAATTCTGTCAATATTTTTATTTTTCTGTACGTCTCCGTTCCCTTTTCTCCCTCCAAACCCTCCAATATGCCTCTCCTTCGTTTCAAATTCATGATTTCTACTTTTCATTAGTTGTTAGCATCTTCAGGCTGACTTTCAGATATTAGATAAGCATCAGTGTGTTCACTCATCCATGAGCATGACTATTTCTTTGCTCTCGGCAGTTTTTAGTTGTCGGCCATTCTTTAAGGACCACAATCAGTCAAAATGTGGAGTTGTAAAGTCAAGTCTCAATGGACATATCTACAAAAACAACCCCAACACTTAAGGTTCATGGGACATTGTGGAAGAGGAGGCAGGAAGATTGTAAGAGCCTAAGGATCAGGAGTTTTCTTTGATATATTATCTGTTAATAATGTCAGAAGCTACACCCGTAAAGTCTCACCAGCATGATTGCCTAAAGATGAGCTGAACAAAGACTACTACAATAGACTTGCTAATGTGGATGGGAGAAAGCCCACTCTTAGTAGTTCTTAAAATTTACTAAAATAATATATTGATTGGCATTATGTATATAAATTTTTCATTGCTATTGTATATTGGGGTAACAGTATTCAGAGTATTATTTTGGTTTAAATAGTGCTCAAATCCCCAATCATCTAGTGCATTTGAAATACTAATGCCTGCAAAGTGGAAATTTATATAAGTAATAATTTCTAAAAAGATAATTCTGTCAAATATTCTTAAATATTTCCTAACTAATTCAAAGTTCACATATATTATAAATGCATTGGTGATTGAATATTTATTACATAACATGGTAAAATATGTTCTAAGCAACATAAAGTTATATGACCCCTTTTGTCATTATTTATATTATAGATAAATTTGCCTTTAACTTCTAGAAACACCAGAGGAAATGATTACATCATTTCTTATTTATATCATCATTTGAAAAAGACTACTTACATTACTAATAATTTTGAATAAAATAATGTATTTTACCAAATAAACTTTTGTATTGAGTGGGTATTTTTGAGTTAAACAATAAGCAAAATAATGATATCAGTATTGGCAATGAAGTGAGAAAGCCAAAGCATTCACACAAGACATTTCGATGTGCAAGAGAGCCAGAGCGCGCCTCAGTCTCAGGCTGCCTCTCTTACCATTGTGGTGAGAGTTCACAAGCATGCATGGCCAAATGCCTGGCTTATTTTTTAGAATGTGCAACAGCAGCTAGGAAATGAATATTATTTGACATATACTTTACTTTGCTAATCTGAATATTATTGCTTTATTAATCTTATTAATAGATCTTTCTTAAAGAAGGACTACTAAGAAATTTAAAAGAATATATTGTAATAATGCCTCATAAGCCTGCAATGTTGCATGTTTTTCTGTTTGACATCCAAGCTAAACTTCCTTCAGTAGTTTCCTGACCTTATAACCTTATCATTTCATCAAGGCTTTGGATGGTTTCATGTCTTTCTCTTCAATTTTGACAAAGTCTTAGTGCTACTTCAATTGTAGAGCTACTGTCAGTTCCCTCAGTAATCAATTTTTTGCCAAGTACCAAAAGAAAAATGTGTAAATTACTCAAGTTCTGTAATTAATAAATATAAGCTGGTAAGAATATATATGTATATTCTTATGCATATATATGGTATATATATTAGTAAAATAAGAATCCAGAAGTTTTCATGCAGTCTTTCTGTGAAATTTGTGTGATGCTTAATATGAGACAGAAATGAGATGCTTGCATAACAAAGTAAAGAGGATGACTGTAAGTTTCATCAAAATAAAAAGAGTAAGAAACAAAATATGTGTCAAGTATTGGAAATGAAATCAGAAAGATCACTATGTAAAGCTGTCTCTATTTTCTCCATAAATCTTTTAAGGTTATGTATAATTAATTTCTCAAGAATTTATTGTTCAGTAAGACAGTACAGTGTTTTACTTTATAGTTACTAAAGAGGCTGAACAGGCATTCTTGAAATTTGCCAATGTGTTTCAGAGAGGTTGAAAACTAAGATCTGTGGCCATTTGTAAATCCAGCATCCTTAGGAAAATGGTAAATCTTCACGCTATTTATTTTTTAAACATTTGATTTTAATGAAAGTTATTTGACAAAATTAAAAATCAACTTTTAAGATTTTCTCTGAGAAGGAAGTAAACTCTTGTTTTCATGATTCAACACGAAAAGGAAGGAAAGAAGGAAGGAAAGGAGGGAGGGAGGGAGGGAGGGAGGGAGGGAGGGAGGGAGGGAGGGAGG
>JABTXL010021554.1:7908075-7923721 GCA_025134845.1 Neodon shergylaensis
AGGGAGGGAGGGAGGGAGGGAGGGAGGGAGGGAGGGAGGGAGGGAGGAAGAGAATAAGAGTCCTCCCCAGAGCCTACATCTGTATTCCAAGTATCATCAGCCTTTTCTCAAAAGCCATTCCCCTTCAAAAGAAAGTTCGCTCTCTTTTTTTTGTTTCATTAGAGAATTATTTTTATTATTATGTTATATTTTGTTTCTATATAATGAATAGTAAATTCTTGTCTAAGTGAAATGTTTCAAGGCTTCATATGATATGTGATTTTTTTTCATGATTTTACTTGCTTACATCTGCTTTTCAAACTACAAAACACAAATGTGGTATATCAGTATATTTGGTGACATATGGGTGACAGTAGAAATGTAGTTGTGTTGTGTAGTGGGAAGCAGAAGAGTGCAGTTGATCATGAAGGAAGCATGCAATCTCAATAGACAGAAAACCTCACACACTCTCTATTCATAGTGGAAATCATAATCCTTCAGTACTAGTTTTCATGGATAAAACACAAATCATACAAAGCAGATTTTGGTCCTTTGTCTGGCATTGAAAATTGAATTATTATTTTTCAAATTAGATAATTTTTAAATTGTTATAAATGAAGTCTTGCCTATTTTCAGTTCTCATGTTCCCTCTAATAATTTTTCTCAAGACAGAGAATCTTTAGACTCTCTCTGAATGGAAGGAAGACACTGAATTTCCTTAAAAATAGATACAATGCAAGTTTCATCGCTTTTAATGACTAATAAAAATTAGAAATTATACTGTATTGTGTACCTTATTTAATTCAGAAATTCAAAATTGAAAATACTATAGAATGATTTTCCATTCTCCTTGATAATCATAATGGATACATTTCACCTTAAACCTACAATCAAAAATAGACAAATGGTGCAGGCAAATGGCTGTGCTGATAATTATCAGCAGTTTTCTACATTAGTCACTAGCACAAAGCACTAACCATGAGTTTCTTTACTTTCCATTAAGGATGTAAAGTTGGTTGCACTAAGTTATTTTTGCATAGTCTCTGACAGGCAATAGAACATAAGCATTAAAACAGTTGTTTGGAGGAGAAAGACAAGAGTAACCGTTTATGCAATGAGAAACTGTGGAATATGACTCCAATAAAATGAATTGAGCTTCATATTCAAAGTTGTCCAAATAATGCATATCCCAGGTAAATAAGTTCATCTTTGTTTGAAGTGACAGAGTCGACACATTGACACACATTCACACATACTACTAAAAGTTGCCTTCAGCAAAGTATTTCCATCTAACGATTAGCTTTTATGAAGAAATAAGAGGGAAATTTTTGCTAGGGTAATATAGTGTACCCCTTAATTCACCATTGTATCGTGTTCCAGTTTCCTTCTTGATGTTTACCCTGGCTTAGCATCAGCCATAGTAAACCATTCAGGAACTGAATTGAAACCAAATGCAATTTCAAAATAGCTTCATGGATTCTGAGATGATGTAATTATTAAAAGTACATGTGATATAAACAGTATTACAGGATAAATAGTAGTAGGGCATATTCATTATTTATAAATATATTAGGCATGTAAAAAGGGACTTTGGTCAGTTGAATAAAGAGGTCAAGGAATTAAAACATACTAACACACAAATATGCAAATTATTGAACTTATTGAACTTTAGGAAGAAAGGGAAACAAAAACAATGTGACAGATATACAGCCATCGAAATGAAAGAATGAGACCTGGTCCCTTTAATATCCAGATTACTTGTAAACAGTTTGAAAGACTATAAAAAGACAGATATTATCAAATTGGGTTAACAGGTAATATCAAATTATATGAAACCTAAAAGAAAAAAATTGACATGAAACACAAGTGGTTAAAAGAACACAAAATCTTGTGTGAATAATGCTAATCCAAAGGAAATGAAGTTGCTGCACCGATATTGCATAAATTATATTTCAAATAAAGAATGAAGAAGAATACAGATGAAAATGGAGAATAATACGAGAGAATCTTTGCCAGTTGTGTAACTGAAGGAAGATTAATCTTCAAAATACATAAAGAATTCTGGGAGGAGGGAGAATAAAATAAACAGGCCTGGGACCAGAGAATTTTCCAAGAGGAAGACAAATGGCTAAGGAATGTATCAGAGATGTTTCTAGTCCCTAAATTTAGGAAAATACAAAGCAAAACAACTTTGAGACTTTATCTTATCCTAGCTGGAAGGGCAAATATCAACAAAACAGTCCCCAACAAAAGCCTTAATAAATACTAGGGAAAGTGAAGCCTCATTCACTAGAGGTGGGATTGCAGGCTTATAGTAAAGCCTTTCTGAAAATCAGTCTGGAGAGCTCTAGGAAAGCTAAAAATAATTACACAAAACATAAATATGATTAACAATACTACTCTCTGGCATGTGCCCAAAGGACTTGCTATCCTGCTCTACAGATACTTGTTGACCATGTTCATTGCTGCTCTAATCATAATAGCTAAGAAATGAAAACAACCTAGAGGTCCTTCCCCTGGCAATAACAAAGATGTGGCCCATGTACATAATAGAATTCTAGTGTATACCTCAGAAGGAAATACATTCATGATGGAGAGAAAGGATCATACTGAGTAAGATAACCCAGACCAAGAAAAACTAAAGTCACATATTCTCTCTCATCTGCCGTTCCTAGCTCTACATTTTCGATATTAGTACATATCCTTGAGTAACTTAAGAGGGAAGAGGGATGTGAGTTTATCAGAAGAGGAGGTTTGGGAGCAATAACTTCCAAAGGAAGTTTTAGGATGCCACATGGAAACCGACTATTTCATAAACTCCCTAGATTCTTGTGTGTATATGTGTGTGTGTATACTAAATTAAAAAGGAATAAAGTCTTTATGACAGATAACATTATTGGTTATATAGGAGAATTGTTTGACTATATGTATCTCAAACATATATCATGAAATATGCATTATGAAATTTAATTAGGATAAATACAAATAAATAATTGGGAAAAGAATATCTGTAATAATATTTGTGTTCACTAAATTTTGGATCACTATTGGTTTGATTCCTGTTCATGAAAGCAGGTAGAGTGTCTGTCCTGGGCTGGACATGCCTTGAGGTATTATGTAGTAGGGAACATTCAACCTGCTTGCAGCTGATTGGCTGTGACATGGTTCAAAGTCTAGACTTTGTAGATAGACCAATTTCCTACTTATAGTTACTGTTGCTGTGATAAAAACACCATGACCAAAAAAACTTGGAGAGAAAAAGGTTTATTTAAGCTTACAGTTCCATGTTACAGTACTTCATGCAGGGAAGGTAGGGGAGAAACTAAACAGTGCAAGCACTGTTCGAACCCAGGACCACCATCCCAGGAATGGCATCACCCACAATGGACTGTGCCCTCCCACATCAATAATTAATGAAGAAAATGCTCTGCATTTCTGCCTACAGCCCAACCTTATTGGGGCATTTTCTCAGCATGGGTTCCCTCCTCTCAGATGACTATGTCAAGCTGATGTAAAATTTTCCTACACAGCCAAGGTGCTACCACCTCCAGCAAAATGGCATCCTGCAGGTCTATATTCACCACTGCAGATGAGTAATGTCTTCATCGCATCTCTGTGCAGGTGATTCATTAACTAAAGCTGCTTCTAACTCACGCTCATTCACCCTACCTGTTGTGTAATGTGTAGCTGAAGCAGCTGCTTTTAACACGGGTCTACATTGTGGTGGGTGGTAGGTGAACGTTGAGGCCCCTTCTATTGCTGTACCTTCACCCTCTTGTGCCACGAAGATTATCCTAGTTATCAAGATTTCAAGACAAACTATCAACTGATAATTTTAGCTTTTTAATATTTTATTCAAATTGGAGATGTTTAAATGGGGAAGCATACTATTTTTAATTATATAAGAAAAAATTATTAGGGATACATCCCACCAAAAGTTGAAAACTATACACAGAAAATCATAAAATAACACTGAATAAATGCAATTAGAGCAAAATATGAATTGGAAGAAATGATATTGTTACAACTCAGTGCTGCCTATAAATTGGTCAACATAATACCATTCCACTCTAAGCACTTTACCTCTGTTTTCCAATATATAAAATGCCTGCTGAGAAGCCAAGGACACTGACACTGGGTTTTGATCCTACTGCATGTACTGGTTTTGTGAGAGCCTAGCCTGTTTGGATGCTCACCTTCCTAGACCTGGATGGAGCGGGGAGGACCGTGGACTTCCCACAGAGCAGGGAACCCTGAATGCTCTTTGGACTGGAAAGGGAGCAAGAGGGAAGTGGGAGGTGGGGAGTGGGGGGAGGGGGAGGGAAAAGGGAGGCGGGGAGGAGGCGAAAATTTTAATAAAAAAAATGCCTCTAATAATGAAATTAACATTACAGGGCTATTGAAACCATAACTAAGGCCACTTTAATAAAACATTTGTAATACTGCTAGGCCAAGGAATCTTTTGCATAAGATTTAGATCTTATTTTCTTTTAACTTTCATCACTATAATTTGAGATACTATGAGTTTTAACTTTAGGAAAAAGAAAGCCAAATACTTTTTGGGCAAGTAATAGAAAGAGAAGAATCAGTTGTTAACATCAGATTATTTTAAAACCCTGTCCTTCTTAAAATATTTTAATCTCATTTACTCATTTTCATTTTGAGTGCCCAAAGACATGAACACAGTTTATTTCTGTGGTTGTAATCTAAATTTGTTGAACATTGTACTTATAAAGATGGACAATTACGTTTATTACCATATGTGGTATATATTTCTGTTGTGACTACGTTATACATATAAGCTCTGTTCTAATGTCACCAAGTTTTAATTATGAAGGCATAATAATCTAATGTATGATGAAGGAGAACCACAACCATCCACATTTTGGTTCATTGAGATGTTGCTATTTTTTAAGGTAGTACTGTGACCATGTGCTAGACTTTTAGGCCAATTTCATTTTATATTTAATAAACAATGGAATAAAATTGTGTTCTTTCAGTAACTTGTACTGGGAATGAAGATTTTATAATCACAAATATAGGAAATAAATTGAAGTATTAAAATAGCTATGACCTTGCCCTGTATAATTTCACAATCCAAATGAAGTTCTGCTCTGAGGATGCTCACACTTGGAAAGTGTTGTTATTTCATTACTTCTTAACTTTTAGAAGAAAAGATATTGCAGTGTAAATTGTTATCTAAATTTAGTATTTTAATTCAACTTTAAAGAAATTCACCTCGAAATTTATCAACACTGTAGTAAATGTGGGAATACAGTAAGTGTTGACTTTGTGGACTTCCCTTCTAATTCAATCGATTTAAAGGCATCAACTCAGTCACTCGAATTATTAGACAAAGATATAGCCCTTGATCAGAATGCAGTATTTTAGGATATTCATTTTCAGAGGGAAGACAATTAATAGTACATTTTTCTCATCTGACAGTCCAATGAATTGAAAATTTCATGAATTTTTTAAAGGAAATGTTTAAAGGTTGCGTCCTCAGTTCATATTTGAATCATGAATTTGTTTCTCTTTCCCATGTGTTAATGTCCTCATTAGAGCAATTTGTCATGATTTGGTGGAAAGTCCAATTAGCCCACTCTAGAATTTCTTTCTGGCCTCTCTGAAGCAGTTTTTACTGACCTACAATGAATCTAGAGGACAGATGGACATCACCACGACCAGGGGCTGAGCAAAGCTTCCAGGCAGATTAGGGAGGGAGAAAAAGTGACTCTCGCTCACTTTGGCTTTTATTGTTGCTTCCAGTGATGAGAAAGTGAAAACAGATAAAAGAAAGGAATTTACTTCATATAAAAATAAAGAGAAGATACATTAGTTACCTTTGAACAGTCTGTTGTGATTTGCTGACTATTTCTTACTAGAACTTAAACTTTCGAAGATAAAACTTGAACAAGAATAGAGCAGGCTTTCTGTCCACGTCACAGGTTAGGACTGCAGAGACTGCCTCATTTACTAAAAAGTATACCACTGGCTCCATTTGAGGTCAGCATCTCTTTGGTTGTCTCAGTGGGTATCACTGATTCATTATTACTAGCTCTTGAATACTTCAAACATCATTGTCTTAAAATCATTTCCCCTTATATATACCACAAGTATCAGAAAGATATTTTTATATATGTGTTCATATGTAAATAAATATAAATATGTAGTAAATGTAAAAATAATTTATATGCACATAAATGCTATATATTGTAAATATATTTATAGTACAAATACATTTGCATAAATATATGTCACACGACTGATAAAAACCCAGAGAAAGATATTGGAGTTCAACCTGAAGGTCAGAAAAGCTAAACAGTCCTTCACTGGCTCTTACCTCTACCTCAGTCTGAAATGGTGATCCTGCCTCCAGGAATCTCAGAATGAGACTGTGTCTGAGAGCTGTCTCCTCCCATCTTTTATTCCTCTCCAGGGCTGGGATTAAAAGTGTTCACCACTGAGATTAAAGGCATGCACCACGGGCAGTGGTTGCGTGCGCCTTTAATCCCAGCCTAAAGGCATGCACCAATTTACTGCCCAATTTCTATGGCAAACTAGTGTGGCTACTGGGATTAAAGGTGTGTCATCACTGCCTGGGCTGTAAGGCTGACCAGTGGGATTCTTTTACTCTCTGATATTCAGGCAAGCTTTATTTATTAAAATGCAAATGATATAACACTACAAATGTATTTATATGCATAAATGAACACATTTACTGGATATATTTGCATAAATATGTTTTCTTTTTCTAGGCCTTTATCAAATTCCTGTTATTATGTGTTTACTGAATACTTACTAGATAATCAATAACAATGTTAAAATCTCTCAGTAATTTTCTTTTGAAAAGTTTTATTTTAATTTTTTGCACGTGTGACTGTTTGTTCTACCCCTATTTGAACCACCTGCAAGTATGCTGCCTGCAGAGGTCACCCAAGGTCATAGGGTCGCCTGACACTGAAATTATAGATATTGTGAACCACCATATATGTGCTGTGCCATCTCTCCAGCATCATGAAACCTTTGCTCTGATACCTTCTTCAATGTCTTCAGTGTTTTAGCATACAAGTCTTTCACTTGCTTAGTTAGAGTCACTATTCTGTGGGATATATGTATACTAAAGATGTATTGCTGTGATTAATGTAATAAAAGCTGAATGGCCAATAGCTAGGCAGGAGAGTGTATCTTCTTGATCTCCATCAGCTGTCTTACTTGTCTAGCGAGGACTTCAAGCACTATAATGAACAGGTATGGAGAGACTGAACAACCTTGTCTTGTTCCTCATTTTACTGCAATTTCTTTTAGTTTCTTTTTATTTTAGTTAATGCTGGCTATGGTCTTCCTGTTAACTGCCTTTAGTATGTTGAGGTATGTCGCCTTTATCTCACCCTCTCCAGGAATTTTATCATGAAGGTATTAGATTTTGCCAAAGGTTTTTTCTGCATCTAATGAAATGATCATGTGATTTTTTTTTTGTCTCTCAGATTGTTTATATGGTGGGTTACATTTATTGATTTACATATTCTGGACCATCTATACTTCTTTGGAATGAATCCTATATGACCATGGTGAATGATATTTTGATGTGTTTTTGGATCCACTTTAAAAGTATTTTATTGAAAGTTTCTGCATCTGTGCCCTTTAGGGTTGAATGGTATTTCATTTTTAATACATACCATATTTTCTTTACATCACCAGTTCATAGGTACTTAAGATTTTGTTAAATCTATAGATTGTTTCCAAGAGCATGATCCTTTTTAATGATCGATGAACTTGTGATGCATGTCCTTTATTATGTACGTGTCTCAATTTATTTCATGAATGTTTTCTAATATTTTTGTATAGGTATTTTGCTCTCATTGGGTTTATCCCTACGTATTTTCATAGAAAGATCAAATTTGATGGTTTTATTGTCATATTTCATATCATTTAGTACTTTCATATAGCAACCATATTGATATATTATATTAGTAATATTTTTGCAAGTTTTGTTTGTTGGCCTTAATATTTTGGATAGAGCTTTTGAAAATTTTTGCATATAAAATTTAGATGTTACTTAACTATCTTCCTGACAATTCTGTGTTATATAAAATACCTCTGCTGATTATTTTTGTAGTCAGCTTGACACAAGAGGAGGTCCTTTGGAAAAAAGAACACAAGTTGAGAGACTGCCTCCATCTGATATCCTGTAGACACATTTGTGCGGCATTTTCCTGATTAACAATAGATGTGGTATGGCACCGCCCATGGTATATATAGTACCACTCCTGGACTAGTGGTCCTGTGATGTGTATGAAAAGAAACTACAAGCCAGTAAGCCATATCCCCCAGTGTAACTCCAGGTCCCTGCTTTAGCTCTTGTTCTGGTTCCCTTGATGATAGACACAAACCTAAAAGATGTAATGAGCCCTTCCTCAACAGTTTAGTACTGGTCATTATTTTATGACAGGCACAGAAACCAAACTAAGATGGTGGGCATGCTCTTCTTGTTCCATGTATTTGAAGGAGCGTTGTACTGAGCCATCCTTGAATCCCCGAAATGAAAGTCACTGAGTCATTGTAAATATTTCACTGTGTTATTGGATTCAATATCCTATTATTTGGTTGAAAATGTTTGCATCTGTGTTCAAGTATATGGACTCACAGCTTTCTTTCATGGTGTGTCCTAATCTGACTTTAGAATCATAGCATCCTAAGCATAGTAAAATGAGTTGGGAAAAATTTTCTCCTCACAAATTCTTTCAAAAAGCATAAGAATTCCTATTAGTACTGAAATTGCTTATGAGAACTTACCTTTGCAGCTTTCTGTCCTTCAATTTCCCTGTGACAAGAGACTTCTTGTTATTGCTCTAGCACATCTGTTCAATTTTCCATTCCATGAATCACTCCAACCCTAAGATGATTTAATCATTATAATTTATCATCACGCACATTTTGCCTTCCTTTGAATATTCTTTGTCGTGGAAAAAAATGTAATGACAATTGAAAGTTGTTAAATGAGAGTAGATTTTGCAGCTGTATCTGTAAAATCACTTCCTAAGTGAAATGGTATTTTTGCTATTTTTATTATAATGCTATTTATACAATTTACAGAGTACTTGGCAATTTGTAGAAAAGCCAACAATAATTGTACCTATATGATAATGTTTCTTTTATCTTATTACTAAGACAGAAATAAAACAGGGTATTTCAGTTCAGAAAGTGAATGACTTTAGAATCCAATTGGGTATATAACTTAAGAATGAGAAATTACTCAGTTACTTTCTATGCTCATGAATTCTTTAAATCTGTATTGCTCAAAGCTTAACTAAAAATCTTTCACACATGATTTATGTCATCGGTTTTGCTTTTATTCTGCTACTCATACTCAAGCCAATAATGATAGATATTGTTCAAGAGGATTCAGATGTAATGATTTACTTTGTCTAAACTTCTAGAGAACAGTTCCCACTAACTGATTCATGAACCCATCTGGTACTTTCACTTAGGAGGAACATGTGTCTTCTTTGACAAAACTTAAGCTTCAATTAACATTAAATGGTTATCTGTCCTAAGGACTACATAAAGTATGATAATCCAGTAAATTTATCCAATTTTATCAGAAACATTAGAATAAAAACTTGTATAACTCCTTCTTATCATATTTAATTAAATATTATGCACCAAAGATTTGAAAATACATACAGCAACTATCTTAGAATAGATGTCACACCTAAGAATTAGATAAAGTGTGTGGCGGTCAACATATACACTCCCATTTTAAAACTTTTCACATGTTTTAAAATGCTTCTCAGAAGTAGTAATCATTAGTATCCCATGGCTTAGTTTTTTAGGCACACATAACCTTGTAGGCCTGGAAAAAAACACTGGCAGAATTGGAGAGTGATAAATGCTTATACATCATTAATATCTCGTTGACCTTCACCTAATTGTGAAACTATTCTCTGACACTTGCTGTATAAGTGATCTTTGGTGAAGTATTTACATATTTTGTTTACAGATAGGTAAGTATTAACAGTATGTCATACAGCATGGATGGATCATGTGTGCTACTGGGAAATGGCACCGAGACACTGATGTACTAACTCCTAGCTTAAATTAAGTTGACATTAGTATGTAGAAGGGTGGTGTGACTGGGATTCTGCTCATAGCCAGTGTGCGTCACTGCTATTATTAGTGTAATTAAAATCCTGATAATGGTCTACAGTAGAAGTCAGGTGAATGCTCCTTGACGCGAAAGTTTAATCAGTAGAATGAATATTTTAGAAATAAGACGTCTTTGAATGTCTCAGAGAGTTTTTTTTTAATGTCAAAGAGAAAAAATGATTTAACTGGAAGAATTTTACTTAGTATAAACTTCTACATGTCAGCAATTGGGATTTTAGCTTTTTACATAGAGTAATGTTTGCTTTAAACAGACCGAGTAAATACAGGAGGAGACATCCATTGATAATGTATACAACCTTTTCAAGACACTCTGTTAACATGGCTGATAATCTTTCCTGCCTATTGCCAATTGCTGTGCGGTTCAGGTTTCCTCTCCACACACCAGAGTGCTGAGGGAAGGTAGCTGTGTGCATGCAAGAGTGCTGAGTGAAGGTAGCTGTGTGCATGCCAGAGATAATGGGGTGTTGATATGTTTTAGGTCACAAATTGCAGGGGATCATCTAGCATAATTGTGTGAGAGGGATGCAGCAGAGACAATTTCCCCAAAATATCCTACCCCAGAACTAAGCATGGTTCCCAAGCCAGGGTAGAGAATTGCTTATTTATTTTACAAACACATGAATCTCTCAATCAGTAAGCCTGCTGATAAGGAAATTGGTGACTTAGTTTTGACTCTTTAAAATTAGAAGATACATAATAGTATAAATCCAGTAATCAATTAGTTGAATATAGTAACAACCAATATAGATATATATATGTTTTGCTTCCTTGTTTGTTTTCTTAAGATATAGCTATGATGTATAACCCAGGGAGTCCTGGAACTCCATATGTAACCCATATTGACTGAAAACTTGATTTCAAGATCAGCTACAGTGAGAGTCTTCCTTCTAAATTCAGAACTAGGAATGTAGCTCTAGTAGTATAGTTTCCCAGCATTTGCATGACCCTGTATTCCATGCTCATCAGCACACAATGCACGCACATGTACGTACACACATACACATACACAGAAAGAGAGAGAGAGGCAAGTGTGCACACATGTATAAATGCACATAAAGTTCAACTGCTGAATGTTTGGATCATGTCAATTTTTTAAAGACTTCTATTAAGGAATCAAGTTGTTTTTAATTTTAAACTCTGCTCATACAATAAACATGTAATATATAATAATAAATATTATTCATGCATTGATCAACCAACAGTATACTTTTAGATCCATTACATATCCATATAATTTTGGAGGATTTAACTAAAAGGTAAAACTAAAACAGAAAGTGGGTTTCATTAATAATATAAAAAACAGGCAAAAAGAGATACCAAAAAATTTTACAGAGATGGACTATGATAAAATTTTGAAATTGGCACACCTCAGAAACATGCTACGGAAGCAACAAGTCAAAGAAAATTACAACAGACAAGATCCAATACCTTCTAAATTAATTATTTTATGGAGTGGACATTGTGTAACAACCTTTAGCCAGTTCTGGGTCAATAACTTCTTAGTCTGACCAAGCAGTTTAATGTTTTCCACATTTAAAGGCAGTAAAACTTTTGGAAAAAAAAACTTTCCATGTGACAATTACCATAACAACGTTTTAGACATAATGGGCATCAAAACTCCTTTGCAAAATGCATCTCTTTAGAAAAGCATCTGTGACCTTAATAGAAAGAGTTCTATTGACATAGAAACAGTGTTCAGGATAAAGGCTTAGGGAGGAAGGATTTTTAAGAAGCATAAGGATGGGTTCTCATTACTAAGATCATTGCTCAGCATTTGGAGGATGCAAATAAAAGCTGGCTCCATAGAATAGCAAAACATCATCAGGTTGTTAGACAATGTCCACTCCATAGGAAAGAAATGACACCTTCCTATGAAGAAAAAAAAAAACTTGGGTGTTTAACAGTTCTGATTTTTAGAGCTTTCAGTGATCTGTGCCCTCTAGAAATAACAGTGTATTCCCTGTATCTGAGTATCTGAAATCGTTCTGTGGACTCAAATTAATGTTCCTATTTGTCAGCTGTATGACTTGATTTTATGACAGTGTTTCCCAACATAGCTAAAAGAGTTATGCAACACACTTTCCCTGGCTCGCTTTGAATGCTGAGAGATCCCTGGGTTCATTCAGTGTGTGTAGTTCAGAACTGATGCCAGAATTCTGTAAGAATTTCTTCTAATAATTTCATCCACAGACTGGTTGTACTGTTTCAGAGGCACATGTAAGTTATCACAATGGTATTGTCACTTTGCCTACTCATTATTTAATCATGAGCTCTTGGTTAGAAATTACACAGAACTCATGCGGAGAATTTAAAGAGTACACCACAAAGGAGAGAAACAGAACAGAAAGCACAGCCGTGTTCAATTTTGCAATTGGAGAGGTAGATGATTTCTGTCTCAATTTTTTTCACCTGCATATTTCTTTTCTAAAAGATGAATTTCTAAAGTGCCATTAGTTTAGAAAAGTGCTGTATGATAGCAGTTAAGTAAATACTCGTGTATACCTAGAAAACTAGTGAAATTATTGATCATACCTTCCTATGCATCAAATAATCAAATCTTGAACAAATATTCTTTTCTATTTTATACATCATTTTTCATTTGTCATAAGCCTTCAAATCAGCTATATTAGAAATACTGCTTTAATTTTCAAAAATGGATCATATTGTTTTGGATATGAGGTCTAGAGATTGATAGAGCTCATGTTCTGCTAATCATACAGAAATTTAGTATCGCTATATCTTCTTACTCTATGAGGACTTGCTTTACATGGCCACACTCACTGATACAGTGAACAGCCTTCCTAGCCAATGCCCCCCTCCTGCCACACTGCACCATAGTTTCCTAGAACAGTACAGTTCTGAATGTCTCACAAGCTTTGCCCAAAATTCCATCTACCCACATACACTGATGGGCACTGACACTTAGGATTGCCCACGTTAACCCACTTACCTTGGTCTCAGTTCCTTTATATTATTTAATTAAAAAGGTGCGTGGATAGTTTTTAAGAGAATTATCAAGCTGGGCTTCATAAATTCAGTAACAGACACAAGTACGACTTAGGAAATACACCGGGCTGAGTTGCTGAGAGACGCATTGCCTGTGCATGTCCATTTTGTCTTTAAAAGGCCATGTTTCTGTGTGACTCGAGGAAATGAAAGGAACAATAGCAGGAGAAAGCTCTAACCGTTAACTCAGTTTGGAGATTTCACAAGAAAATTAGACTGTTCTGAATTAAAATAAGTTTTTTTTTCCCTGCAGGTGAGGCATTTTCGTTTCTCAGTTACTAACTAACCATTCCTTGATCTAATCCAGACTGTGAAAGGAATGCCCAATCCCCATGATAAAGCTGAGATAAATCTCTTGGCATACTTGTTTATGAAGACATTAAGGAATAAAGATATATTTTCCAAACCCTACTTGTTTGGTTTACATTAGGTAGAGATATATTTAAGTAATGTTTTCTTTTCTATTCGATTCAAATGTTTAATGCATTTACCAATGTCCTGACAGCAGTTCTCATCCAACCAGACTTTGGATCATTAAATGCTTCTGTTAGCATAGCATTTTCAGTTTGTTGTTTGCATTACCATGTGTTAGTTTATTTTTACTGTGGCAGATATCCAAGAAAAACAGTTGAAAGAAAATAATATTGACTGCAGCTCCTTTTCAGATTTTACAGTCCATAGTTGGTGGTTATTTCCACTGTTTCTGGACATGGGGGTGTTGGCAGAGTATTCTTGATAGATACTATGATGCATCAAATTTCCTACTTTGCTGTTGCATCAGAGAGATAAAGGGTGGAGGGAGAAGAGAAAGAGAAGGGAGAAGCAGGAAGGAGCTGGAACATGTCTATCCAAGGCATGCCTCTAGAGACTGACTTTTTCCAATTGAAATATTTTCTACTCTCTACCAGCTCTGAGTAGCTTGACAGATGCTCTACTCAGTTGATTAAGGCATGGCCCTCCTAGTCAAACTGGACCCCCTCAGTAGCTGGATTCAACATCTCTCCCAATTTTTCAGCACATAGGCTCCAGTAGGCTCTACTTCATATCCAAATCACACCATATATCACTACTTCAATTGGAAATTTCATTTCATGCCACAAGTACTCCTTTATTTAACACTGAAACTCTTTCTATCTTTGCCCTGTAAACAGAGGAAACATAGTTGTGTTGCTTAGGAATGTTTTTATGTCTTTATATATTTAAATTACACACACAAACACACACACACACATACATAGAGTTAATTGCAGTTAACATCTCAATATCCAACAGCCAATTACTCTTGTGTTTAATTTATTGAACTCTTTCATTTTTGACTGATTCTACCAGTTTATCTGTAGATACATTGTAAGAAATATCATAGACAAGTATTGCATAGATGCAATGTGTCATAAGCTGTTGGCTTTACCAAGAAAATAGATTTGTATTACAATTTTGGTGATAAATTCTAAACTTTCATTTCTGCACCATTCTGGGCTGCAATAGCTAACTCACAACAATACTGAGGAGTGGAAAGGAGTCAGAAAGGGATCGAGTACATGGGACGACGGGCTCTATGTCATACTAGTCTCTCAAGAGCTAACTTCTATACAAGAATCATGGAATCCTTTACTTGACAGTTGTTACCTTGATACAATAACCTTCCATAGTTACTGAAAATTTCTTAAATTAATGAATTTATTTTTATATCTGGACATAAGTTTTTCCCTCCATTCTCTCCTACTTGTCCCTCTCCCCCACCTTCGTTCTACACTCCTCCACCAAGTCTACTCCTCCTGTTCTGAATTATTCAGAAAAGGGCAGGTCTCTCATGGGTATTAACAAAGCAGGGTATATCAAGTTACAGTAGGACTGAGCACCTTCCTTTGTATTAAGGCTGGCCAAGTGACCCATTATGAGAAGTAGGGTCCCAAAACAACAGGAAAAGAGTCAGAAACAGCCACTACTCTTACTGTTAGTAGACCCACAAGACAAAAAGCTACACAATTGTAACATATAGGCAAAGGCCTAAATCAGTCCCATGCAGGCTCCCTGGTTTGGTTCAATATCTGAGACCCTATGAGCCAGGCTAGTTGCTTTTGTGAGTTTTCTTGTGATGTCTTTGACCCCTCTGGCTCCCACTTTCCTTCCTCTCTCCATTCAACAGAATTCGCTGAGCTCTGCCTAATGTTTGATGGTGGATCTCTACATCTCTTTCCATTAGTTGATTAATGAAGGCCCTCTGAACTATCACCTCTCAATAACAGTGGGAAAGAGCTTTAAAGCATATCAACCCCTAGGGACACACTAAAAGCAAATACAAAAATGCAGACATAGCAACTTTAAGTTTAAATAATGAAAGTGCAGATCTCAGTTATGCCTGCAGGGCCTATGTTTTAAGATTTTTCTGTGCAATCACATTGGACTACTTTGCAGCTTTCAGGAAAGGAAAAAGAAAGAACGAAAGAAAGAAAGAAAGAAAGAAAGAAAGAAAGAAAGAAAGAAAGAAAGA